>WEKY01026565.1:34880-50560 GCA_013390045.1 Picathartes gymnocephalus | reverse complement strand
AAAAAAAAAAAAAAAAGCCCCCTGAATTCTAAACAAACAAACAGATCCCCAGCACGCACACGCACAAAAAGTTCTTCCTTCAAGCAGATCTCTCCAAGGAAGCAGGTTATCTTGGCCAGCAGAAATCCTCGTTAACACATCTCCCCACAGACAGCCATCTTAAACTCCTACCTCTCCTTATTTCAGTCCCGATACTTGCTTTTTGTGCTTCTCCCTCTGTGTGTGTGTGTATGTGTGCATGCATGTGTGTCTGCTAATTCTGCACCTTCGCAAACACTGAACCTATTCGCAGAGCCTGCTCATTGAAAAAAAAAAAAAAAAAAAGCCAGCTTTGTGTGCAGTGGATCCAGGAGGGGGGAGAAAGAGAGAGGGGGAGAAAGAGGGAGAGAGGGAGAGAGAGAGGGAGGGAGGGAGGGAAGGAGGGAGAGAGAGAGAGAGAGAGATAGCCCGTGAAAAATCTCAACTGCGTGATCCACTAAAGGAGAAAAAAGTTTTACTCTAGCTATTTCATTGTCTCTGCTACAATATCTTTGAGAACCGCAACAGCCAGTAATCCAATAAGACCATTGATTAGGCTACAATGATTCAATTCAAGCAAATGGCCTTGTGCAAAGAGCATGCTCCAGTCCTTCTTGTCACCTTGCAGGGCAGAAGCCCTCTTCATGCTGCTCTCCTTATTCATTCCTTTATGGGAAATGTAGAGCAAAAGGAGTGAAAGATGGCAATTATCTAATTGGACTATTAACAAACAATTCTCTGAGTGTGGCTGTCTGGCAGTGGTTCTTGGGCGAGGTGAAAGGCCACATGTTGCACTGGCCCCATTCACAAAGAGTTTAGGGGCCTGAGAGGGAGAGAAAGAATTTTCCCTGAGAATTTTTCACACAAATGGCGGTGTATCCACCAGGCTGGCTGTGCCCTGCCTCGTCCTCTGCCTGCCTGGGCCTCTGCCTGGGAATTCCATCCACCTGGAGCAGGCAGGGCCAGCCCTGTGTCTTGTTGCAGATGATTCCAGAGGGCAGGAGCAGAACGCGGCGCCCTTGCCGGGGTTGCTCAGCTCCATGGGCCTCATCCTGCCTCTGCTGGAGGAATAACCACCCTCCCTCACCCCATGGGAGCCAATCTTTGTCCAAGGTGGTGTAACAGAGGGAAGGAGTGCTGGGGTCTAATCACCATAAACAGGAAATTCAGGAGGCAAAAAAAGAATGGGAGGGTGGGAGGGGTGGAGGAAGGAAAGGAAAGGAAAGGAAAGGAAAGGAAAGGAAAGGAAAGGAAAGGAAAGGAAAGGAAAGGAAAGGAAAGGAAAGGAAAGGAAGAAAAAAAGGCAGTTCATAGGTACAGTTCAATGAGTTCTCTTCAGTGGAAATCTCAAATCTTTGTCATTTTTTCACAAATCACAGCATCATTTATTTATATTGCCTTTGTCTGAAAAGTCGGATTGAGATTGGTGAGGTGTCCCTAAGATTTTCATCTTTTCATCAAACCCTCTCATTTCAACTGTATTTATACAACCAGGTGCGGAACGCCCCCATCATGGACCAGGTTTCATTTTCCCTTACAGCCAATGCCTCTCAGTGATCTGTGGTTCTCTGTTGTTATTAGTTCCTACTTGCATGGCAGTCACACCCAAATAAACCACAGCCCCGCTGTGCAAGGCTCCCTGCAGCCACAGAGAGAGGATGGCACCAGTTCATTTCCTCCATGGATGTGCAGTGTTGCTCAAAGGCCTGTTGGGTGAGGGGATGCTCAGGAAACTGTGCATTTCAGAGAGATTTGGCCTTTCAAAGGGAGGTGCAACAAGTGGGTGCTGATTAGTGAAATTTTTCATGTAGCTGAAGTACAGGCTGGGCTTAGCAGGCCAGCTTTGTTGTGTGTTATAGATAAACATACACAAGTGTTTGTGCATAGGCAAGGCACCATCAACAGTCCCAGCTGGACATGTCTGTTTAATGCCAAACAAAACAAAGTTCTGCTTCAAGCATTTTTACCTCACAGGTTTCATTTTAGACAGAATAGGCATAGTGATTCCCATAAAAGGTCTACTGTGAAGTACAGAGAGCAATTATAATTATATTTGCATAGGTGTGTGGGTGTATGCATGACATTTCCCCCCATAGCTTTCTTTATGCTAATCTCTAGGCATAGGCCATAATAATAAACATGGAGCTATTGAACTCAATTACACTGTTTGATGCAGAATATTATGTTTGTGTGATAATCTGGCTTTTTTTTTTTTTTTTTGACAAGCACCTGATCCAAAGCTCCGTAAAGACAAAGGGAATTTTGTTCTACTTGTGCCATATCTCGATAAATACATTTCAAGGATTTTTTTGTCCATAGAATTCAGTGGTATAAAGAGGATTTTCCCAATTGAATCAGTTAAATTTGCTTTCTCACGTTATGAACATAGCACCGTTGAAGATCTGGAAATTCAAATAATGAGTCTAATCCTGCAGGAAACTTGTAGTGAGCAGACAAGCCTGTCCAAACACAGCTCAGTTACTTTAATTGAGGCCCGCTCATCTGCAACAAATAGCAACATCCACAAGAGCACTGGGAAAACCAGAATTTTACCACTTTCAAAAGCAACGTTTTCCTTAGTCCAGCAGCCACTAAATTTCCTTTCACCTATTCTCACTAATTTTTTCCTCCACAATATACTTAAATCATCCTCCTAAATTTGTCTCAAACCAGGACAAATATGATGTTCTTTCAGGACATAATGCATCCCTTTCTTACTGTCATTAACTCCAGGGATGTCTGTAGTTTCAGCACTCTCACATCCACACTCATGTGTCACTGGATAAGCAGATTAATGGTTACTTCTTTTACCTTCAAGTAATGCTTAAAATGCCTTAGCATGCTACACAGGCACACCCCTGGCTGTGCTTTGCTGTGTAGACCTTGCTGCGTTTCAAATACAGTTTTCTTACTTTGCATGAGCATGTAGAAGACTGAAAAATCTGTTTCTCATTGATTGCCACTATTTTATATTATTTTTATCTTTATTTCACATGCAGGAGAGATATGCATTGTAGCTACTACTTCTTATGCTCTTCTTTGTTGATGGAAGTAAAAGTTTCAAGCTAAAAAGCATGGTTTAGAGATCTTCTGACTCAAAGATTTACCTCGGGCTTTAACAGCATTAAGAAGATTTTTGTTCCATTAATTTTCCTGATTATTTTGGTTCAGATTATTTGCTTTTGAATTTACAGATGCATTTGGCAGGGAGCTGCTAGGCCTTTTACGGATACTTGTTTAGCACAGGGGATGTGAACTGGTACCTGGGGGCTGAACAACTTCCTGGTTATTTCCAATTAACAGAGAATAGAGTGGTTACTCATATGGATATATGTGGTAATGTCAAGGAATTGCTACAAAGAGACAGAAAAAAGTCATTATAATGTGCACCAATGTTACATTTCTCTTGGACAGGACATTTCTATCCAGTGTGAGTGACACTCTGTGAGTGCAGAAGAAGAAGATCTTCATCAAGATGAAGGTTCACCAGAAGGTTCTTTCCCACAAGCCTCAGTGATGTGTTGACCAACAGGAACATCGAGCACCTTCTCAAAACAAAGTGCACAGCAAAATTAACAACTCTGTTGCACTTGCAGTTACTCACTGCTGGTGAGGAAATTGCCTTACAACTGAAGATGAACTCTGGAAATTTCAAAATGTACATACTACTTTGTATTTGGGGGACAAATAGGAGGCATGTGCTAAGCCCTCTGTTGCAGATAGCAATTTATTCTACTGTGAATTGGCTCCATCTTCTGCAAGTGAGCCTGGAAAATGGACTCTTCCCACAGAGGGGAGCAGTATTCTTGAAAAACAAGAACGTTCATAGTGTCTATCTGGAAATTTACAGTGTCTCTGAAGGAAAGGATTGGAGTCTTTGACTCAGTTCAGCTCTCTGTGTGAAGTGGAAGGTAAGGCCCTTGTGTTTGTGGTAGTCTGCATGGCTAGAAACAGCTCTAATTCCACTTTCCCAGACTTTCCAGGGACTGATGCTCAGGTACATTTGTGTTGTTCAATGGCATGTGGGTCCCTGGGTCATGGCATTATGACATACATGGTATATGGTATGTGAAATTAAATGTCACAGGCTCACAAGAAATCTAGCAGGTACAACAGCAAGACAAAGACCATTTCTCTCTGCCTTATTAGTAGGCAAGAACATCAAATATTGGTATGAAATTGGGATGTAGCTGTTTCCAAATAAGCTTCATCAGCTCTTGTGCAGGTGTTGTGTTCTTCATGCCAGTGCCCCATGTATTGCTTCCATTCTGCAAGGCTACTCTTTAAAATAAAAAGGCACATCCATCTATTTCAAATCAAGCATCAGATCCAGATAATTTACATTAGTCCTTGTAGCTGCTATGTTCCCATGCTTTGCTGTGCTCCTGGTTGCCAGGCTGGTGCAGAATCCTGAACTAGCTGCTTCTAAATGTTCCTGCATCCTTTGGCAGTAATTGCAGTATTGTCTCTTGCAGATACTAAACTGAGCATATTGGCAGGACTCAGCAGTGCTGTTCTGGAGGCCAGTAATAATGAGCATGGCTATCACACATGTATCATGACTAATCATGTTGTGGTCATTATGAGATGCTTCTTACAGTTATCAATCTGCACAGTAGCTTAATAGAAAGCTTTATTGCCTGTATCATGCCCATGGCATATGCAAGCCATTTGAACAGGGCTGAGACAGGGTTCTTTCCACCAGGGAAAACTGTAATTTAAGAGGAAATACTCTTTGTTCTCTGAGCAGATTGAGAACCTCTGGTTTCAACCTCACCCATGTCACTGACTCCCTCTGTAATCACCAGAAGCTGAGCACTCAAACTCCTTCTGCCTTCATTTCAGCCTCTCCTGAGAGGGGAGTGAGCTTTACCAGCTTGGCTTGAGCACTCATGAGTATTTACCACCTCAAACGCTGTTAGACCATGAGTCTTTACTCTTGGTGCTAAAACTCTCACAAGCATATTTTTTCACAGAGCCAATAAAAGCAAGCTTGAAGTTTTAAACAAGAGGGGACATTTGCAAAGGTGACATGTCCAGGGTAGTGGATGTGAACTGTGCTCTTTCTAGTAGTTGGAGTTTTAAGACTGAAGACCTTTGCATCAAATGAAAAAAAAAAGTCAAATTTTGGGTTAAAACCATTTAGTTCTTTGATTTTGAAAGCTTAAGTCAGATCAGATTGAACACAAACACTGTCTCAATAACTCATAAGCATGGTCCCAAGGATCCAGGGAAGGCTGCAGAGGGCAGTTGGAATGATGTGAGAGGTTGGAAACTGTCCCTTCACTGTGGGGTGAGATAAACTCTGACATCATCCTAAGGCTCACCCAGAAGGCATCCAGTAGACTTGGTTAAAATCTTCCTGAAATGGTTTAAGTTTGATTTTTTTTAATTGCTCTTTTTACTTTATTATCATGTGATTACTTTATTCCCCATATGGAAATGGAAAATGTCAACAGCAAGTATATAACAAAAGTACAAACCAAAACAAATTCAAATCTCTTCTGGAAAGGTTTATCTACCTGGATCTTTTGGTTACATCCAAAAAATGAGAGTCTAAGCAGAAAATTATTGAACTATGGGTCTTGAAGGTTCCCTCATAACATAAAGGGAAACATGATCACATTTGCAGGAAATTTTTTGACTGAATAAGTAGCTTGAATGCTGGCAGGAATTTGTTACTGAAAATATAGCAATATTCAAGAGGGACCCCTGAAAATAATGATTCAGCATACTTCCTAACATATTGTCATGGAAAATGATGGAAATGTGAGAAAAAAATCAGTGCATTTTGGTTTGTTAAAACCCATTGGAGATTGTGGGTTGACTTGGGATGAGTTCACTTTATGGTGAATACTTCACCTGATGGATTTTAACACACTGAGAGGGTGAGCAGCATGATGGCAGACAGCTCTGAACGTGGCTAAATGAAAAGTAATGCAAATCATCAGTGATAACTGTATGGCTTGAATAATCTGAATAGCCTTGAATTGCCTGCAATCTCTGAGGGAAAAGAATCTGTTCCAGAAGTCATCAGAGTCTGATTTACCTCAATATATAGTATAAGCTTAAAAAAATAAAACAAAAACAAAGAGGCTATTTGGTTTTATTATATAAAGATAGATCAGAATGCCAAAAAACCATCAGGATAGCTGGTTTATGCCATACACCAGGATTATGCCATAATTATACATTAAGTCTGTGCTTATTCTTTTTATTCTCTTCTCTCTTGAGGTACATAGTAGAGTAAAAAATATGTTCAAAAAATTCAAATAAAGAATAGTTACCGAGCTGCTAGGATTAATACACAAGACATGGAATTATTTTGATGAGAAGAAGATGAAAATGGAGCTGATTGTGGAAGTCAAAATTCTCAAGAGCTGAATATGGGACTTCCTTTTTATTTTGTCACATGAGAAAAAGCATCAGATTAAATTTAAACCCAGCAAATTCAGAATTAAAAATAAATTCCCAGACACGTCTGATCACCTGTGGGAAATGCTGCTGCAGGAGGTTACTGAGGCAAACACCTTGGCCCGATTTTAAAGTGAATTGGACACTGTTAGGATTAAGTCATTACACAAGGTTGAGAAGAGTGATCAGCCTGATTGAATCTTACACCCGGAGCTGGACACTGCTCACGCTGGGGAGTGATGCAGAAGTGCATCAATTTGGGATTCAGTTTGTTCTTCCTTGAGGTACCAGGAGCAGGATACTCTGTAAGATATCAGAAGGACTGGTGGCATTGGGTAGGAAAAAGCTAGAGTAGTACATTAACATTAGAGTAGCAGTTAACATGAATCCTAAATGGGGAGGAAAGCTCAGCAAGTGAGGTTCTGTAAAGCCAGGCTTGGTGAAGCCTGGAGCACTGGTGTCCTTTATGTTTCTATAGAGCACAGGCAAGCACAAGGAAGAGAAGAGCAATAATAAAAAGAGATCTTTTGCGCTGATGCTGTCCCACAGATTCCTTTGACAAAGGGATATACAAAATTTGGAATTCCTTGGGCATCTCTGTGGCAGAAGGTGCATTCCTCTTCTGGGTGCACAAGAAGGATGATTTACTATGTTTCCCAATTCCTGGAAGGAAATAATAGAGAAGAGAAGAGAAGAGAAGAGAAGAGAAGAGAAGAGAAGAGAAGAGAAGAGAAGAGAAGAGAAGAGAAGAGAAGAGAAGAGAAGAGAAGAGAAGAGAAGAGAAGAGAAGAGAAGAGAAGAGAAGAGAAGAGAAGAGAAGAGAAGAGAAGAGAAGAGAAGAGAAGAGAAGAGAAGAGAAGAGAAGAGAAGAGAAGAGAAGAGAAGAGAAGAGAAGAGAAGAGAAGAGAAGAGAAGAGAAGAGAAGAGAAGAGAAGAGAAGAGAAGAGAAGAGAAGAGAAGAGAAGAGAAGAGAAGAGAAGAGAAGAGAAGAGAAGAGAAGAGAAGAGAAGAGAAGAGAAGAGAAGAGAAGAGAAGAGAAGAGAAGAGAAGAGAAGAGAAGAGAAGAGAAGAGAAGAGAAGAGAAGAGAAGAGAAGAGAAGAGAAGAGAAGAGAAGAGAAGAGAAGAGAAGAGAAGAGAAGAGAAGAGAAGAGAAGAGAAGAGAAGAGAAGAGAAGAGAAGAGAAGAGAAGAGAAGAGAAGAGAAGAGAAGAGAAGAGAAGAGAAGAGAAGAGAAGAGAAGAGAAGAGAAGAGAAGAGAAGAGAAGAGAAGAGAAGAGAAGAGAAGAGAAGAGAAGAGAAGAGAAGAGAAGAGAAGAGAAGAGAAGAGAAGAGAAGAGAAGAGAAGAGAAGAGAAGAGAAGAGAAGAGAAGAGAAGAGATAATTCCACCATCTCTGGGAGTGTCCAGAAAAATGTGGATGTGGCTCTTGTGGACATGGTTTAATGATGAACATTGAGGTGGTGCTGGGTTGATGGTTGAAGAGCTTAAAGGTCTTTAACAATTTGATGATTTTAAGATATCCTGGAGTCCAGATCTTGCTGCCTGAATTCCAAGACTCACTCTTGTGTGCAAGGAGCAGTAGTGGGCACGTAGCTGTTTCCTTGCCAGGAAGAAACACTTTGGTCAGAAGTATGGCAATTTTTACCATATCTCTCAGTTTCCTATTTATGAATACAAAGGAGTTTAGGTGTAGTTATAGTTTTGCTTATTCATCTAAATAACAGAGAGATACAAATCTCAAATAACAATATGTTTCTAAAGGTTGGGTATTACTAGGTTATTGATTGTCTATTTTTATTGCTAGGATGTTTCTACCATTGAATAGCACAAGAAAAGTGATGTTACATTAAAAACATCAGGAATCCCCACACCTGTTTGTACTCCTGATGGATTAGATGCCATGCAAAAAGATTGAGTATTCTTTAAGTTTTTAAAAACCTGAAAGAGACTAATTAGATAAGAGAAGAAATATGGCTTCTTTTATTTTTATAGATGGAAGAAATTATTATTTTTATTCTATTTTATTGTACAGAGGGGAAAAAAAAGAAGCCCAGAGAATGCTATGCTTTCCCAGTTGTGTCAGAGAGACTGAGTGAGATCCTCAGGGAAGTGCTCCAACTCCAGGACCATTCACCAAGAAAAGAAAAAAAAAATATTCAGAAAACAGAGGCGTTAAACAGGAGGGAAGCTGAATAACTGCCAAGCTCCCATTGTTGAGTTCTCAGGTGTAGAAATGATGCCACCCACTCCCTGCCCTTTAATATGGCACAGGCAACATCCCTGTGATGTCTGGCTGTGAAGGACAAACGTTTGGCAAGGCTTCAAAATGTTCTTGAAACTCTTGCTCAGATCCCGACGTGCCAGGTAAGAGGAGGCAGGTAAGGGTCCAGCTGTACCAACCTTTCCCAGCTCAGGAGAAAGCACAGCTCTGGGAACTGATTCCAAGCTTTTCCACAGGGGTGAGGTGCTACTGATGCTATTAAAACTGCTCTTGATTCACACTCCTGCCAAATTAGGGTCAATTCCAATGGCTTCTCAGTTAGCAACCTACTACCTGGTAAGTATGAAGCTGTTTCATGCAATTTTGTGTCTTGGTTTTATCTTTTTTTGTCTTCTCTACCTTCATTTCCTCCTAATGAAGAACAGAATTAGACCTTTTCGTGTCTGTGCCTTTTTTTCATGGGAAATAATTCACCATTGTGTTGGCAGTGTTCCCACTGCTGTCAATGGGAATTATGCACTTTGAAGGAGAATGAGGCCATAACTGTTTAAGAATTAGGCTATTAAGACAGGACAAGGTTTTTTATTTTTATATAGTGCATTACATATGAAAAATCAAAACCGCTTTGTGGAGAAAAGGGATAATAGACTGTACTTCACAGGGTTGTTTGGAGTGGTGCTCTGACTCAGAAGGAAAATGTACAGATGTGAAAAGAATAGCAGAAGAGCTGGACATTCAAGGCAATAAAGCAGCCAGCAAGTTTCCTGACAGAATAGATATAAGGGAAAATGGAAAGCTGAGCTACTGGGAGGAGTTAAATATCAGCTGGGACAAAATAAAAAGATGTTGTAGAACCTCAGCCTGGAGTAACCACTCAGTCCTTCTCCTGCCAAATACAGGCCAGTGCCCAGCCTTGAATTAATCAGCACAGGGCAGTGGACATTTGCACAGAACCAGTTTTCTCTCTGTTGTCTTACCAGGCCATGCTCTTGTCACCTCAAGACATGAGACGTGCTGGGGAGATGCTGTGTGGCACAGGGGGCCGTGTTCTCACATTCATTCCTGTAAAGTCTTCCCAGCTGGGGAAAAGGACATCACCCACTTGCCCGAGTTTGTGGGTAGTGTAGTGCCGCACTGGCAGGTGGCTGCTGAGTTATGGTGGCAAACTGGGTGTCACGGGCAGCCCTGTGCTGTGTCGTGGGAAGGCTGCTCCATGTGAATAGCTGCTTCCTTAGCAGATGGAGTGGCAATTGTTGCACTGCGTGGGAAGGCCCAGGCAATGGTCCTTTCAGGCAAATGAACACCACATCTGGATTTCTTTTCATTTCATTATGTTCCCGTTCTTTGAGTACCTCCCTCCCATCCCCTTCCTTTTAAATGGGATCTATCCAGTAGCCTGCAATCTGACAGGAATAAAAGGGACGTGTGCTTGCCTTGCAGCCCTTTCCACACCCACAGCTCGTGCAGCAGGGTGTTCCCATGTAGCTCTGGCCCTGCCGGGAGGAGGGCAGACACGGCACCCTGCCCGTGCTATGCTCAGCGTGGTGAGGGGGAGCTGCAGGAAAAACCAGAGCAGTGCTGCTGTGTCTGACCAGCAGCCATGACTCTGCACAAGCTGCAGTCACTGAAGTAGTTGAAATATAGATGAGCCCAAAGGCTGTCTCCTCCTCCAGGAGGAATCTCAGGAGAGTGTGCAAACACGGCATGTGATGCACCTCCCTGACTGCCTTCCACCCTACTGCCTCCCAGGCACATCCCGGCTGCTCTGCACGGCTCGGTGCTGACACTTCTGCTTTCCAGCTGGGCTTGAAACCTGCCTGCAGCTGGGCAGGTGGGCCAGGCATAGCAGGCAGCACAGACCCTGCCAAAGCGGTCCTTTAAGCAGATGGAGTGCCCAAACAAAGCCATCCAACTCAAAAGCGTTTCACAGGAAAGGCCAGGTAAACGATCGTCCCTTATAATGCACTGGGCAAAAAAGCTCAGCTTCCTCAGTTTAATTCACTGGGATGATTTTGCTGCTGCACCTTCATCCGGAGCTCAGTCATCCAGAATGGCGGAGCTCATTCTCTGAAATGTTAAGAAACAGTTGCATAAAATTGCTGTGTGATCAATTTGACCACTAGAGCATGTGGAAAACTCAAAGAAACATTTATTTTTTTGCCCAAGGAGGTTTGCAATCAATATTTTTTTCCAGTTTTATTTTTTCAATAGAAGTAGCTTTCAGCATTTTCTATTATCAAATTCCTATCCAAACATTTACCAGGCAACTGAAGTGAGATAAAGGAAATATTAATAGTCTTCATTTTTGCAGAGGTGAAATGAAGCCTAAAGAGGTGAAGAGACTTCCCTAAAGTGGGATATTGAACTTGTAGCACTGGAGTGGAGCCTTGCAGAGCTTTGTGGCTCAATTCCATGTTTGCAGTGCTTCTGCCCCAAGTAAAAAAAGTCAAAAAATATAGACTCATAACAGTTGAAATAACTCATCTGAATAATTAAAAATTATTTCTATGCGTTGGGATTTCCCTATTCAACCTCTTTGAAAATAATATTCTAATGCACCATCCAGCAAGAATCCTCTGCCTCTATATACAAAAGTTAAGATCTACTATTGAAATAAAATGGAAATAAAACCGTTCATGAGTTCCAATACAGCAAAGCACTTAAGTATGTGTTTATCTTTAAACACATCTGGAGCCCCATTGACTTTGACAGGGCTACTCATATGCTTAAAGATAAGCCTGCTTTTGTTGGATTATGGCCCTGAGGATCTAAGTGCTAGGGGAATCATTTTCATGCTCTCCAGAAAGGGCTTTAAATCACTTTTGTTTAAGGAGAGCTAACTGGTTGGATGTAAACACACCTAACAAACCAATAGATCAAGATTAACTTTTATGCTGCGCCACTTGACATCTCTAGAAATTACTTACTGTTGAAGTTTGGTCCTTATAGAAAGTAACGATCCAATTATTTTTTAAGTGAAATAGAGCTGTAGGAAAACCTTGATACTTCCACTTGGGAATTTTGTTTAAAAAAGAAGAAGTGAGACATAGCCATATTAAAGGGAATGCAGTGTGCATGACTGAAGGACAGCAGAGTTAGGGGGATTATTAGATTTCAGCTCTTGAAAGGAGAAGCAGTGTGGGACATACTGGGACTTTGCTGGTGGTTTTACTGTTTTGTTGGTGATCCTCTGAGATCAACAAAACAGATGGGCAGCAGGGTAATGTGGCCCTAAAAATGGTTTGTCTTGAGTACAGGATCTTTCATTTGTAGATGTTAGAGAGCATAATACAAAGCCTTGAAATCAGTGGAAGTGCTCCCACTGACTCCAAAATCTTTGCCAAGATGGCACTGCTCATCTCACCACCCTATACTGGCACTCTGCTCCACTTAAATATGTGGATCTGCACAGGTCAGCCCTGCCCATCCCCTTGGAAGGTGCCCAGGCACCAAGGTTGGGATCTTACCCCTCCCCTTGACACACACAGCCCTCAACTCAAGAGAAAAATGTGGGAACAGCACTTGTGTCCCAGGGTCTTTGCATTTTTTCGCTTCCTCATGGTCCATTGCAGGTTGTGGGGCTCTGCCACGTTGGTGTGGTCTCCACAAGTAGGACAGCAGAGACCCACTTGGTCCTTAGGGTCTCAGGACTGCAGTGCAGGTGCAACCCATGCACTTCAACTCAGTCCTTCTCAACTGGCCTTGAAAACATAATAATAAACAGCAGTAGTCAGTGGGGGTTTTGTTGTTGAGGTTTTTTAAAGCCAAAACCAGAATTGCTAATACTCCATGAAAACATTGCTTTTTAAATGTTGCCACCTCTGCTCTGTGCCTCATCGGAAGCCTGGATGGGAAAAGCAATGGGAAATGCAAGACAAGAAAGCCCCACCATCTAGGCCAAGCACAGCAATATAACATCACTCCAGCAGTAATGACAATGGAGAAGGAACAGAATGCTGTCAGGGAATAATGGTGTCCTGCTGGCAGCTAAATATGAAAGCCAAAGCAGAGACATTTATAAAATAAACAAGCATCAGGGAAGATGAGACTTTTATTGCAGAGCAGGAAATAGTGATCTTTAACAATGGTCCATTTCAGTTTCTCTGATTGTTACAGAAATACAGTGGTGTAAATGAATGCTTTGTCTCATGTATGATTTATTGCTCCTCAGGCAATTACTGGACTGCATTCAGTCTCATCTAGGGGAGGGAACTGCACGTCATCTGACCAGAGGGCAGCCTGTGGGGGCAAGCAGGCCAGGAGGAGACCTGGTTTGTGTCTAAGCCTCTGACCACCACCAAACGCAGCAGGCCAGGCTGACTCACATCCACTCACGCCACGAGAGGTTTCACATGACGACAAAAGTTGTGCTGCAGCACCCTGACATCCCTTTGGTGGCAGAGCCTGCTTAAGGGGTTTCTGCATCTCACCCCTGCACACCAACCTGCTGTGGCTGCTTCTCCCAGTTGTGCCAGCTGAGTAACTATGTGAGGAAGCAGGTGGAACAAAACAACACCCAGAAAACTGCTGAGTCCCCCCCAGTTGGAGTCCTCGGTGTCTCTGTTGTATCAGCTTCACTGGTGGGGGGTGTGCTGGAGGGACAAGCACAAGGGGTTACAGTGAAGATGGAGAATGGGGCAGGAGATCCCTGTGTTAGGAGTAATTCTGCCAGGGAGAGGGCAAGGGAGACCATACCCTTAGTAAGAGGTAAAATTACATTGACATAAAATGTACTACCCTGACACAGAAAGCTCCCACATGCTGCCATACCATACATTTATTCTCTGTGGGGTACCAGCTCTATGTAAATGTTTCACAGAGGAAACAGCAGAGAAAGCAGCTTGGGGCAAAAGTAAACAAATTTCCAACTTCTCCTATCATTTCAGAGGAAAAATAAATCTGCAAGAAAGATTATGCTGTTTGCTGTCAAGGTGTCAAATAGGGGAAAAGAAAAAGAGCAAGAATTTGGACATAAATGAGTAGTCAAGGTGCTGCCTGGAATGAAGCCTGAGCTAAACCCACATTCTTTTATTAACCTTCTGTAGGGAAAAAAACCCCAACAAACACCCAAAACCCCACATTAAAAACACAGTAGGATCATGGTGACAGGAGTACAGATGAAGAAGAGAGAACACATATTTAGGTTGTCAGAGGGGTGTGTGACTTATAGCAATGGGATAAAATGAAACATAAAGAAAAAAATAAAGCTGACCATCAGAAAACATTTCTTAGCAACCTCTTTTTAGTGTATTTTCATGCTTTTCTGCACTATCTGTTGGTATAACAACGTCTAGAGACTGCAGAATAATTCCTACACGCTATTTTTAAATTTAAGCCTGGACTGAAAACTGTAAGAAAATGGTATTGAGTGATGATAGATTAAATAGCCTAATAGACCATTTTCCTCTCTAATTTCCATTAAGGTGATTAGCTGGAATGTTGCTTGCAGCATATTAGTGAAAAAACAGTGGAAACACGGTCATATAGTGGATCCAGTATCCTAAACTAATGTTTGTAGTAATAACAGTGATATAAAAATACATCTCAGGTATTTTATTACTCTAATTAATGCCTGAGAGAATCACAATCTTCAGCATATGCATCTTGCAACACTCCCCAGGAGAAGAGATTTGTATCAACTCTTTAAAAGAAAAGGAGCAAATATACACAGGGATTTGGTTGTCTGGTGTGCTAGGGCAATCAGGAAAATTAATCTGAATTAACTGAAGCATGAATTTAATTTGGATCCTTCTGCCAAGTTGCATTTTGCACATAATCCTCATTCAGAAGGGAAGTGTCTTCCATTGAGTGCAGAGTATCAGGCTCTCGCCGTGTACCTGTTGACATCGATACCCATTAGCAGTTTACAGTGGATTAGTTGCACTGTCCAGTGACTATTAAACAGAGAGTTTGTTTGCATTTTTCTATTGCTTATGGTTTGACGGGCAAGCTGCCAAGCATTTCAGAATTAACTACGTAAAAACCATCATCAACCACCTCCACGGTGGGGAAAACAGAATTGAGAGGGCTCCGTTGGGTTCCCTGGTCCTGAGGAACCACAACTCCCACAGTATGACTCGGATGGCGAGGGGCCAGGTAGCTCGAAAAACTGTATCAGATTTGCGTGTTAAATAGATTACGGGTGTAAATTAAAATGACTAACAGCCTTGGGATAATGGGCAGAATTAGTGCTTTCAAATAACTTCTCTTGTTAAGGTAATACTCTCAAGTACCTGCCGCACAAGCCCCGCCAGTTTACCTGCCCCCTCATTGCGCTGCTCCCTGCCCTGTGCGGCAGGAAGGGCTCTTCCTCTCCCTGAATCCCGCTGCACCGGGCGCCAGCCGAGAGAAGGGGATGCTTTAAGGAAGTTGTTCATTGGAAAAGTGGCGTTCGATGCTTGGTGTTTATAGCTTTGTTTTAAACTGCGGTGAATTGGCACTACGGAAGAAAGAAGAAGGAAATGGAAAAGAAAGAGAAAAAGAAAGGGAAAAAGAAAAAAAAAGAGGAAGAAAAAGAGAAAAAGGAAAAAAATTGAAAAGAAAATGGAAAAGAAAAAGAAAAAGAAAGAGGAGGAGGAAAAATGAGAAAAAGAAAAAGGAAAAGAAAAAGGAAAACAAAAAGGAAACGGAAAAGAAAAAGGAACTGGAAAAGAAAGAAAAAGAAAGAGGAAAACAAAAAGAAAAATAAAAAGAAAACGAAAAAGAAAAAGGAAAGGAAAAAGGAAAAGGAAAAAGTGTTGTTTGGAAAAAATAAACAAAAAGAAAAAAAAAAAAAAGAAGGGGGCTAGACAAACAAAAACCTGTTCTGCAGTGTCGGCGATGCCGCCGCCCGGCCTGGCGCCGCTGCAGCGCGGCTGCTTTCGGGGCACGGAAAAGCCCCAGTCCCAGAGCGGGGTGGCAGCAGGGCAGCGGCGGGGGCTCCCCCCGTCCCACTGCGGCCCGCAGCAGCTCCGCCGGCCCGGCAGGCTCCCCCAGGCCCGCTCCCGGCTGCGCGGGGCGGCCGGGCCGGGACTGCAGCCCCGGCCAAG
>WEKY01026565.1:913-34491 GCA_013390045.1 Picathartes gymnocephalus | reverse complement strand
GGCGCGGGGCCCCCGCCACCGACCCACGCGTGTCCCGCCCGCCCCTCCGCGCTCTCGCCCCTCGGGAAGGGAGCGGCGGATCCTGCCCCAGCGCGGGCGGAGGCACCCGGGATTTTCCAGCCAGGATTTTGCAGCCCCGCTCCCCGGGGGTGGCTGGGGGGTACCAGGGCCACCCCCCCCGCCAGCCCGCCCCGGCCCAGCCGCTCCCGGGCGGGCGGAAGCCGCAGAGGTTTCTATTCAGGATATAGGCACAATGGAGAAACAAAACCCTTTTTTCCCCCCTTTTTTTCGTGCGTGCCACCTCCCAGGATGGAGCGGGATTAGGGCTGCGAGTCCCCTGCACACGCGGGATGGGTTCCCTGCCTCTCCCCGGCCGGGCTCGCCCGAAGGCCCCGGTTCTCTCGCTGGCCCGGAGAGCGGCCAGGAGCAACTGCGCACAGTGAGGAACCCACCTCATAGCACCTTGGGAAAACCGTTTGGGCTTGCGTTTTATTCAGCTGAGGGGAAACTAGGAAAGAAGAGAGAAATGTCAGGTTGAGTTCGTAATTTTTCCCTTATCTCGTTGTAGAGTAAGAGTGTAAAGTATGCTTTTCATGACAGGAGAAGAAGGAAAAGAAAAGAGAGAGAAAGAAGGAAAGAGCAGAAAGGGAAAGAGAGGAGAGAAAGAAAGGGTGAGAGAGAGAAAGAAAGGAAGAGAGAAAGAGAGAAAGAGAAAGAGAATAATGCAGGAAAGGGGGAAAATATAGAAAATGAGGAACGATGCTTTAACGTGCTCTTTGACAACTGAAATGAATTAATTTATTTTGAGCAAATACAATTTCAAGGAGATTTGCGAACCTCCACGGCATATTTTATTCTCTCGATAATGTGCCTTGCACGTGGAACCACAACTAAAATCAGTTTAGGTGGTGGTGATCAGTTATTTGGAAGTATTGCCTCGCATCTAAAACCCCCACTTTGATATTAAGCAGTTTAGAATCACTGAAGACTTAAACGGATCTTTATTTATTTTAACAAATTTTGACAGTTTGCTGGTTGTTTGAAAACCTTTTCTTGTAATGATTGGTCGAATTTTACCATAAATGAGAGACGATTTTGAAAGATTTGCGTTCGCTTTTTTTTCCCTTTCTTTCTTTTTTTTTCTTTTCCTTTTTTTTTTTTTTTTTTTTTTCCGTTTTTTTTTTTTTTTTCTTTTTCTTTTTGCATAGCTGGTGTCACGGCTGGTTTCTGAAAAGCAAAAAAAAAAACTGATTTTTTTCCCCCTCACATTTTATTAGTAAAATTGTTTTCTTCTCTGTCGTCGACGGTGTTTGGGTGCCTTAGCAGCGCAGGGAGCGTGGCGGGGGACAACCCTACGGGATAACAGAATAGATTTCGTGTAAAGAAAGGAAAACTTATACAGAACGAACCGAATCGCGCCACCAGACGCTGCAGATAATTTATTTGTGCCAAATCGGGAGTTCGATGGTGCTGTCCTCGGGGCCGAGCGGGAGCAAGGACACACAGCCCGGGCGCTTCCCCGGCACCTGGACCGGCCGGTCCCGGCACCGGCTGACGCCTGGAAACGGCCTTTTGTTTCCAGGATTTTAGACCGGAGCTTCACCCACATTTTTTTGTTATTTTACAGGTGGAAACCCAGAATAAAGACAGAGTTCCGCTCCCCACAGGCGCTTCACCACGGCCTCTCCCCAAACGCAGCTTCGTGGCTCCTTCCACGGGCAGGCGGAGGTTCCAAGGAGAGAACCTGCGAGCCGGCAGCCACAGCCCAGCCACGCAGGACCTGCCCGGCTCCATCCCTCCCCTTCCCCTCGCCGCCGGCGGTGGAGCCGCTGCTGCCCAGCCAGCGGCTGGCGGCGGGGTGAGCGCGGTCCAGCGGGGTGTTTTCGATTTATTTTCTTTATTTTCTCTCTAGGCTCGGACGGACACCTATCCCTCGCGTCTGCGGGCCCGGCCGGGCATCCCCTGGAGCCGGTGCCGCTGTGTCCAGAGCCGCCCGCGGCTCTGCTCCTCTCCTCGGACACTCCCCGGTACAACCGGCAGCGAAACCACGGGGCAGCAAACGCACCCTTGCGCCCTTCCCAACCCTCATGGCTGAAAAACTCAAAGTAGGGGACCCAAAGCGGAGAGCCGCGGCCCTGGCGAGGGGGCAGGTGCGGCTCGGAGCCGCAGCACGGCCGGCACAGCGGGCAGGAGCGGAGCCCCCGAAGGGTGAAAACCCTCTGCCCCTCACCGAGACTGGCCGGGGCTCAGGCGGCCCGAGTTCGGAGGGCGCTCAGACCGGGCAGCGGCCCCGTCCAGGGCGCCCGGGCACCGCAGGGATGCCGGACGAGAGCTGCGGGTTCGGCGCCTTCCTCCTCTCCCGTTCCCACGTCGCCGTCCCCCCGTCAGGCAGGGGTGACGCTCTGGTTGCTACTCCCTGCTCTCACCCTCTCGTCTCCCTCGACGGCCCCCCTAGCCCGGCTCGGCCGCGGCGTTCGGCGCTCCCCGGCGGCGGGTGCTGCGGGCTGGGGACTGCACAGCGCCTTCACCCCACAGCCGCAGCAGCGGGGAGCGCAGGGGACGAGAGGCAGCATGACATCCCCGGGGTTACATCCTTTCCCTCTGGCTTTCAGGGACCCTTAGAAACCCGCTTGCTCAGGCATGGCAGTGAGTTTTCACTGGAGCTACACATGTGCCTCTCTTCAGGGCACAGCGAGGGTCCTTCCCTCACCTCTCAGGTCGGCTTCTGCAGGTCTCTGGTTGCTGGAAACGTCTAAATGCAGGAAAAGCCTTTTTCCCCATTACATGCACACTAAGGGTGGGGGAAGGAGGCTGTTCCAGAAGGGATGAAGCCAAGGGATCCAGAAAAAGGTCAAGAGGAGCCTTTTTCCCCCAGCCAGCCCTCACTTCCAGCAGTGAGGGTACTGTGCTGCACTCTGCTTGACTAGAGAAGTGGGTGTGCTGCCTCATCCCTTGAAGTAGAAGTAGCCCCCTTGTTCTCCTCCAGCTCAACTTGTCACTTCCCTGGAAGAGCTCCTGGGCTCAATAATTTTGTTCCCGTTGGTTATGGCCATCTGAGAAGTGAAAAGGTTCCTTCACACCTTCATGCGGGCACTGTCAAGGTTCAGTAACAGCCTAGAGGAGATGGCACCCTCTTATCCCCACCCAGGAGGACACGGAGATGCAAGCAGAGCCACAGGCAGGCCTTTCCCGTGGCTTGAAGACGGTGCCCTCTTAGCTGATCCACTGGGCTTTGCAAGGAAACAGCACTTTTCCTCCCAGGGGGGAGCACCACCCTGCCTTGCACATCTCACGTGGAAATGTGTGTGTGTGAGCATTCAGCTCTTCAGCTGACTCCCTCCTGTCCCCCATTCCATCCCCATCTCAGCTGTTGGAATGTCTTTCAATCCTTTTGCTCCTTGCTCCATACTTGCCCAGGCCAAGACTCCAAGCTCAGATGCTGTTTGAGAGGGAGGAAGCAGGCTTTACGTTCCACACCCACCACCTGGACCCAGTGACTTTCCCTGTGGGACCCATGGGAAAGGATCAATGGGAAGAGTGGTACCTGTTGGAGCTGTCCATTGCTCAGACATCTGTATCCAAAATTCCTGTCAAAGTACTCCTGGGCAGAGACCTCAGCAGAAAATCTCTAGGGGACCTTCCCTACATTTCCTATCAGGAAGGGCAGCTCCCTCCCTTCCTGCCTCAGCAGATTTTTAGTGACAGGGATGAAAGGAGCAATTGGGCTAATTCCTCAACACCACCTGTCAAAACATCCACAGACCCTTCCTAGCCCTTCCCACTATTGTGACATATTGTCATGCTTCACTCCATGGAGCTGTGCCTGGCTCAGGGAGGAGCTGTCTCAGGCAATCCTGAGTGTGCACCTGGTGATTTCCATGCCACAGTGGGCCACCTCACCAGGTGCATGAGAAGCCTGGCTAAAAGCCTGTGCTCGGTGCTTCTGCACACGTAAGGGTGCTGGAGCTAAAAAGAAGGCTTGAAAGAAAAAATAAGGTTGTGATAGGCGTATGGTTTATGGACTCAGGCAATCATCCATCACGATAATTTCTTGCTGAAAACTTCTCTACTCTTACAGGTGAGGGAGGATGCTGCAGGTATACCCACAGCTCAGAGCTGGGGAGACATTTCATCCAACTGAAATGCAGCAGTTCCTGGGGACCATTGCTGCTCACACCAGTTGGCTTTTCTGCTTTCCTTGCATTTCACACTCAGGAAGGCAGAGGGAAGAAAAGGAATTGGAAGGGCAAAACCCATTGCATGAAAAGAAGAGAAGGGACTAAAAGAATTGTCTGTGTAAGAGGGAATTGTTAAGGTGCCACTCCCAGAAGAGCTCAGGTAACTGCCCGAAGAGCAGAGAAACCAAACCCAACTGCCTTTCCCCTCCTCCCAAAAATCCTCACCAATGTTACCTAAGGGAAAATTTCTTCCTGACCCCAACTCTACTGAGTCCACAGGTACCAAGGCATATGAAGTGCTTTGGTCATGGTTCTTCCTGGTGTCAAGCACTCGTTCCTAAACATATCCAAAGGAATATAGATGAGGAAAAAAGAGCTTAATCACAAGCAAGCTAAGCTCCACCTGCTCTATTAGGCACACCGGTGTTTTTAACTAAGCATCAACAGGTTAAGAAATAAAATGCAGGCTTTGGAGAACTGTATTTAGATTTACAAACAACATTGTAACTGGATCAACAGGCTATAATTAGAATTTAATAATCCAAATGGAGGGGTAATATGCCCGCTGCTTGAAAAATTGGAGCCTTTCTTTTGCAGTTCTGAATATTCAACTCTGCAGATTGGACTCCAACTTGCTTGACACAATTACTGTCCTAGTGAGGTGAACACATTACAAATAAGAACAATAAGATCAACAATAGTTTAAGTCTAATACTATAAACAAAGGAAATAATCAGAACACCTCTTGCCCCAGCACAATCTGCACAACTGGGATGGCAAATTAGCACAGTTATTGGAAAAAATACAGAAGGAAATGCTGTATTTTATGGACTTTTGAAAAAGCTTTAAGGCTGGGAAATATGTTAGAGGCAATCCTATCAGGTGCATTGATGACTTTTAGATTCAGTCTTTGCGTTTACTTCTGAAGTCTGCGTGGGCCAGGGGTGACAGCACAATTAATGAACAGGGCAAAAAAACACCTGTGTGAGCCAGATTCCCTTCACATTACATTCAAAGTGTTCAGCCTGAGGTGTGTAATCCAGTAAAGGTTAATCCAAGGGACTGCAGAAAGGAAAGTGCTACTTAGAAAAAGTTTTTCTCCTCCATGGTTTCTGCCACAATGATGGATATACTTTCCCATTTGATTTAGATTAGGCTGAGAATCCTGTTTTAAAACTCATGCCAAAATCCCAAGAGTAGTTCATGAAATATTCCATCTGTGTGAAAATAAACCTTGCATTATTAACTTTCATTTTACATGGTTTCATTTCCATAGGACAGGAATAATCAGAAAAGGGATTTGGCCCAGCCAGAAGGTGGAAGCATACCCTAAGTCAAAAATTCAGTGGAGAGGATGAGATCAGATAATCTCTAATGAGACCCTTGTCAGAAAGGATATATATTCTCCAGTCTATTTTAAAATTGTTACGTGATTTCTTTACATGCCCTGACTCATACTTGTCTTCTTGTAAGGGCTTGAAGTTTGCCGAGAAAGTAATGACATTGTGGAGTGTTTAAAGAGACTTCAAGTTGAAAGATTATGTGTATCCAGTGAACTAGAGGTGACTAGACCAGACATAGTACGAGGATGAATGTCACCCATTGGCAGGGCTCTGAGCCCTTCAGCTGTGTTAGGAACACCCAAATTGTCCCTGGGTGCTGGCATGAGCCTTCAGTCTGCTGGGCTGGCTTGCAGATGTGTAAAAATCAACTGGTGTGAAGAGATGAGTCCCTGATGAGGGTGTTTCTGAAGGAAATCAGGTGTGTTGCTTATCCCAGCAAGTGCCTGGGACATTGACTTGAAACAGGCCCAGGTGTTGGGCATTTTGGTTTGGGCTGTGGGAGTTGGAGGGGAGCAGCTGAGTCTGTTTAGCTCCTGCCTCCTGGGGCAGGGAGGACTTCACCAGTTCTTATGTGTCTTTTGGGACAGAGCCATACTCCAATTTAGGGACCTTGTAATGCGAATTCCTTGGAGCTCATCATCATTGCATGTGCAGAGCTGACACCTTTTCCCTCAGAGATGACTGGAGTTCCACTCTGGTGTGCCCAGGCAGGGCATCCCACAGCAGAGTGGAGCAGCAGCGGCCACTCCTTCCCCTGCTGAAACAGCAGCGTGAGTGGAGAGGTTCTCCATCAGTGGCACCAGCTCCGTGGGACAGGGAGGCAGCCTGGGGGAACGTCCTGTGTGACAGTGGAGACATCTGGCAAGGAGGATGTGAAAGGAGATGCTCTTTAGCTTGCAGGTAGAGCTTGTAGGCTCTCATGATGTTCTCCTTTCATTTAGAGATCAGGCAGGAGTGAGTGAGACCCAGATGAGATTCAGAGGAGGTGTTAATATAAAAAACTCCTGGTTTTTATGGTTAAAATGACACTCCTCAAACTAGCTGGATATCTGCAGGCTATTCACCATAGCTATGCTTGAAATGCTGGAGATTTCCTTTCTCACTCTCTCCCTCATTGCCTGAAAAACCAGGGGCTGCTCTTTGGTGTGCTGCAAACAAGAGTTCTAAGAAGAGGAGGCAGTGTGCCCAGGAGAGCATTGGTGAGCACACAAGTGGTACAGTGTCTCCAGAGTATCTCACAAATATTCCAGGCAGCTGCCTGTCCTCTTGCGGCAGTTTGAAGCAGCTGGAGATCGACTCCCTCAGAACATCCATCTGGTCAACTGACCCAGCACTGTCAGATCTTCAAGTGGTAATCCATAAAGCAAATGTGTAAGGGAGGTCATAAGTGGTTATGTTTGTGTGTATTTGGTGCCAAGAATTCACCACCATATTCCTAGGAGCTCACTGATAGCATAGAATCTTAAAATCATAAAGTGGCCTGGGGCTGGAAGGGACCTTAAAGACCAGCAAGTTCCAAAACCCTGCCACGGCCAGCGATGCCTTTCACTACACCAGGTTGCCCAGAGCTTTATCCAACCTGGCCTTGAACTCTTACAGGGATGGCACATCCACAACTTTCCTGGGAAAACCTTCCCGGTGCATCACCACCCACACAGTAACGATTTCCCCCAAATATTTAATCCAAACCTACACTCATTCAGTTTGAAGCCATTCTGCCTTGTTCTGCCACTCCACACTCTTGCAAAAAACCCCTCTCCATCCCTCTGGCATTTCCTGACACGCTTTCCAAAGGAGTTTGGACCACGGCGGTGACGTGCTACAGAGGCTGATCGGGCTGGGCGCCAGCTGCCAGAGGTGCTGGATGTCCCTCAGCCTCCTGGCCGCTGTCCCAGACCCTTTGGAGCTGCCCGAGCTCCCGATGGGACACGGGGCGCGCTCGGCGCTGCTCGGCCCGCGGGCTTTGAGCTCTCTCTGGCGGCAGCGCGGCGGAACTGGCGGCCGGCCCGGAGCGGGAGCATCCCTCCGCCCTGCTTCTCCTGCTCCCTCGGAGATTCCAGCCATCTCTGCTGGGAAACGGTGCTGAAGGTGGATAACGGGCACGCACCAGCCCGGCCCGCGGGAATGTTTCCCGGCAGGTGAACTCCTGTTTCTTTCAAGGGCTTGGAAATTATTTCCTTGCCATAGAAATACCGTCTTCGGCTCAGGAAGTCCATGAACTGCAAATTGCTTCAGGGTAAAAGACTATTCTGGGAAAATACCACTCCGGCTTTCTTTGCACTCCTGCCCTTTCCTGAGCAGCTGCTGATGGAGGCAGAGGTGGGGGGCAGGAATAGGACTGGGTGGATCCTGCTCCTGCCCTGGTGTGGCTGTTCCATTGCTCTTTGGGAATCACTTTGCAATGGGGTTCAGCAAAAAAAGATATATTTTGCCAAGGTGCATCTCTTCATAGAAACATAGAACGGTTTGGGTTAAAAAGGACCTTAAAGATCATCTCCTTGCAACCTTCCTGCCGTGGGCAGGGACACTTTCCACCAGACTGGATTGCTCAAAGCCACATCCAGCCTCATCTGGAACACTTCCATGGGAAGCCATACCCACAGCTCCCCTGGACAGCCTGTTTCAGTCCCTAACTACCCTCACAGTAAAAAATTCATCCTAATATATGACCTAAACTTACCCTCCTTCAGCTGAAAGTCATTCTCCTCCGCAGAAATGTCCTCCAGCACAGCAGGACCATGCAGTGGAGTTACTCACTGGTGGCAGGGTCAGTGCTTGTTTGTATGATCATCCTGGGTATGTGTCCTGCAGCACACATGGGAAGCTGAATCTATGTGGAGTTGCTCTGGGAAAGAGTTTGTCTGGGAATGAAGATATTTGATGGCTTCATATAAATTAAATGCATTAACTCCATGCAAATGCACAAGGGGACATGCTCAGGTTACAACCTTAATAGAGCCCTTTACTTCTGAGTGCTCAACTTGGTCATCTTGAAACATGTCTTTAAAATATAATTCTGCCCTGGCTTGGGGTTTTCGTCTGTAATTTTGCATGTTGTGTCTGTTGCATGTTTCTCCTTGCAGAGAACAGCAAGTTCTGGGACAGGGAAAGTAAAAGAGAAGCCAAGCAGGAGACAGAAATATGGTGTGAGTGATGAGTCTACAGCTAGAATGTCTACAATGGCTTATTAAAAACAAAAAAGAAAAGCTAATTCTGCTTTCATATCCATTAAACTGTGTTACATGAGTTTAAAAGAAAGCAGAATCTGACCAAATTCTGCTACGAATCAGCTATATAAAGGCATTAAGTTGAATGCTTAATTGGTGTAAATGGCACATTTCTGCTATTAGTGTTGGACTGCAGACAATCTCAGTTTCAAATTAATGAACAAAAATTCTGGTCATTTCAGAAGGGAAAGATCCAAATCTACAAAGGACACTTCCCAAGATACTTTTGGTTATGTAAACATCTGACTGCAAGGGAGAAGAGAGGTTCTACATACCGTTGTAACAGAATTTCAGCAAGGAGAGCCTCTCTGTCCTTTGTGCATTCGAAAACACACTTCAGTTATGCCCAGAGCTCCTGGAGCTGAGATGCCTCATCCATTCTGCAACAATTTGACCAGCGACGCTGAGGCCAATCTGTTGGCTTGTTGAGCTCTAGAGCAGTGGTTTTGCGGACAAAGAGCAGGAGATTTGGGCTGGGCACATCTTGCAGTTACGGCAGCAATATTTTGTTGAGGGAACCCTGGTCTGACAGAATTTACTGTAGCAGTTACTCTGTGTTTCCAGCAGGGACCCAGGACACGTTGAAAGGAGATGATGGGGTTTGTGTCCTTGCTCTGTGCTGTGCCTCTGATGTGGTTCACCAGCCAGAGAAACTGATCTGCAAAATTCATGTGATGGGGTTTGTTTAGGGGCAAGCATTTCACACAGCTGTTAAGGATGGCCTTCTAACAAATTATTCAGCATTGTGACCACGTGGCTCCATCCCTCCTTCCCTCTTGTTGCATTAGGAAGGCAGGGATGGAGCACAGGTTCTTGGTGCTGTAGGATTCAGGAGCCTGTGCTTCTCCTCACGACCAGCACTGCCAGAACTCAGTACTTTATGGGGACATGCAGTCACCTCCAGCCCTGCCTCCTTCCTCCTCTGCGTGTGCAAGAACTTCAAGGCTCATCTGAAATCTCCTGTATCTCTCAGCTGCTCAACATTTTGTTTCTGATGTGTTTCTGATGTCCTTTTGTTTAGACAAAAGAGAAATCCCTAAAAGCTGTAACCTGAAGCCCCCTCTCTCTGAATATGGTGCATCCAGCTGGCTTCGGCTGCCTGGTGGGATTCAAACAATAACCCTCGCTGAACTTACATTCATCCTGCAGCTGAGCTGCCCCACCCACCCCGCTCACATTCCCAAGTGACCCTGGAGAAGGCCAGTGCCATTTAGATGGCTTTTTCCTGCAGCAGCACTGGGCAGCCTGAGTGCCAGGCAGTCTCGGGAAGAGCCCGCAGTCCCTGGGTAAATCCGCAGGGTTCATTGCACTTTGGGCCTGTGGCCCAGATGGCTTGTTCAGAAGTGCTACAAGATTTTTCCTTGTGGAGAAAAGTGGAAGAAGAGACTTCATTCCACTCTCAATTTTGATAAGGCATTCCTCAGAAAAGGTGGGCACTTTTGCGTGCATTTTTTTCCAACCCAAAATATTTTTCTACAGGACATTTTCATAGTGTGGCCTTACTCATCAACCCAGGCAGGATCACATAACTGAGGAATTATGTCTTAAACTAATTAAATATGTGAAGCTACATGGGCCCAGAACCTAAAAGAGTGTCCCCAGCTAAGGTGGCAAAATGTTGTTTACTGTGCACTAAAAAGCATTTAAGAGCTATTCCCATGACTGCTAAAACATTCAAAGGGCCAGCATTACAAAGGATGAGCAATTAATGGTTTATTAGCTGAAATGGGTGGGACAGGATTTGAAAAGTTCATGTATTCCTTCTCAGAGCTAAAGGAAATCAGTGGAATTGAAAGAAATTTGAAGACAAGTGTCCACTCAATGTTGTCCCAAGGCACACTCATCTGTGAAAGTGTCTTCCACCCCTCAAATCCACAATGACTAATGAGTGGTAGGATAATGGAGTTAAAACTCTTCTAAGATTACTTTACACAAAAGGGGAAGAGAAATTGCTTAGTGTCATTAGGAAAATTGGGATGAAAACAAGTGATGGAAAATTTATCCTGACACTCAAGAAAGTCTGAGCCACTGACATGAACCCGTGCCCAGTCTGACTGCCAGGGAGAGGAGGCAGAAAGAGGTGTCTGATTGTGGGCATCTTACAGACTCCTGCCTGTGGTTTATAAAGTGCCGTGGATGACTGAGGGCAGAAAATACTGTAAGCAGGGTACCCTGGGGACTTACGGTCCTTAAAGACCTCTGAGCTCTTCCAGATACACATTTGACCTCGCTGTTATCCGTAACACTTGGCCAACACTGCAGCCTGCAAAGGATGACTTTTTATCTGTGTTCTCTTTGACTGAACTTTTATGTGGCATTGGAAGTAAGTTCAATAGATTTGGTTTTTTTTCATTAGTACTTTGCATGCTGAGAGCTGAGAGGGTCTGTGCCAGTCACAGAGACAATCCCACGTGAATGCTGGTGGATATTTATGGCTAAAAGTTTGTTCCTGTATTCGAGGTTTCAGATTCCCCTCTTTCAAACTGCTTATATACATATGCTGCCACATTAATAATAATAAAGATTAAACATTTTTTGAGAGCAAAGTGGACTTGTCATCTTGAATCTACATGGGTTTTTTGCCAGTTCAAATAAGCGCAAAATTACTCTGTTGACATGAGCCATGATGCTTCGCTTTCATGCAGCATGTAATCTCACATACTCTAGTGTTAATTAAATTCCTGAGAAGCAGCTTTTTGATCTCTCTACAGGGAGCTTGTTTGCCTTAAAATGAACTACTGTGCTGAGATAGTCTCCACTATACCAGCATTACGTTCAGTACATTAACTCAGTAAAGACTTTGGCTTAAGACTTGTAGCTGAACCTCAGTAATCCCCTTTGCTTATCTGGAAACCCAGGGCTTCTGTGCCGTGGGGTCTGACACTGGTGACTCCTGGCGATCCCACCCTTTCTGCTGGTTACGGCACCCTGAAGTGGTGCCACAGCATTCAAAGGAGCCACGCAAAGAAATGAGCAGTGAGGTGGCTTTGTTTGCAAAGCCGTCCCCACCCTGACTGAGATTTGTTGCCCTCTATCCACCAGCATTTGGTTTTGCTTGTGGCCCTTTAGGAAGGGTCTGGAGGAGTCTTCTCTGTCAGGAGCAGCTTCCCCTCCCTGCCCCAGGTGTGTTCTGACTTACCGCATGTTTCAGAGAGCAGCAGGAGCAGGATTAGAAGCCTTTGCCACTGAGCTCTGCTGTGTTGGAAACCTCAGCTTTGCGTCTACCAAACCCTCCCGATGAGCTGCGCCCCTGGCTACTGGGTGAAGCTCTGGGAGAGAGATGTTACCAGTTCCCGAGGGAGGCGGGGTAATATTTCCTCATTTGGCGTGCAGCTCCTTCCAGGCTGTTGGGGTTGGTCAGGTTTGGGGAAGAGGAAGGCAAAGTGAAGTCTTTCTACCCAGGCAATGATTTGGGTGTGGGGGAGAGAGGATTGAGTGGCTGATTATCTCATGAGTGAACAAAGACTGATCCTGTGTTTAGCTACCAGGTGAAAAAGACTCCCATCAAAGGTTTTCTGACTGTGTGACTTCATCCCTCTTAAAAAGAAAGAGGAGGAACAGAAAGTAATACCCAAGCCTTGGTTGATTCTGGGGCTTACTGAGAGTGTTTTTCTCTCCTAAGTGAAGTGATGGGACCACTTGCTTGGCTTTGGTGTGAACAAAGAATGAGATTGGAAATTCTCCTATTCAGGTTGAGAGTCCTGGACATCTTTGAATCCACTTAGCATTCTATGTAGTGTCAGGATGTTAGTCCTGAGTGCTCTCAAATATTCCCAGAGGTTACAAGTGCAAGCACTTGACTCAAGCAAAAGCTGAGACTTTTGAAGATGGATACCAAGAAAGCTAAACCTTCCCTGGGGTATCCAACACAGCCAACACCACCAGCTAGTGCATTTCCCTCTTCATCCCAGCAGTGTGAGGTGTAAGGGCACAGTGGTAAGAACAGGAGGTGTCAGGGGAATTCATATTCCAGGGGAATATGGGGTTGTGAGGAGAAAAATATTTGCAGAGTGTCTGAAAACTCGTGTGGCTCATCTGTCTGGATGTATTTGCTCTGCACAAAAGTCATGTGTCTATGCTGGGGCTGGGCTTGGGCCAGCACTGCTCCTGGGCCCCACTGTGGGCTGAAACCCCACAGGGACAGACCCCAAAGAGCCCCAGAGCTGGGAGGGGTTGGGATAACCATTGTGGCTGGGAGGTGGGAGGGGTTCTTGGAGAGTCCTGAGGATGCTAAAAGTGAAACCTCACTGACACCACGCCCCAGCTGACCTTGAGTGCTGTGTCATTATGTCTTGGGATCAAATACAACATTTACAAAGCCCTGACATTGCTTTCTTCATGCAATTACTGCTGCCACTCGTTTTTGCTGTTTTGGGGTGTTTGGGGGTGATAGCACCATTATACCAAAACATTAATTTTCTTGGGGAGCTTAGGTATATGAATGCATTTTCCAGGGGCCTATAGTAGGGCAATGGATCAAATCTTCCATGATCCTTGTAAACATTCAACCTTGAATGGAATATTTTTAATTTTGTTGTCATGAAGTGCTGCTGGGCTGAGGTCTCAGTTCTCTATCAAACAATATTCCCATCAGAATCAATGCCAGGTGTAAATAAAAGCAAACCATTTAGTCCATTGCCATTTATTTTTAAAAAGCACTGTCATCCTTCAAGTCACTTTGATTTCCTCTAAAAAAAGGAAGACATTACACTCTTTGTCAGTACAGAATGGAGAATCCAGTGGTGTTTCCTAGAAGAGGTAACACAGCAGGTCTTTGGCAAAGTAGTAGATGCCTTAATGCAGGGAGAGCTTTGCTGATTATTGAAAGACATTTCTCTCTGCCCAAACAATGACCTTCTAGGTATAACCTATGTAATGCAGAAATATGAGATAAAATAGCAATTTCATCGTAAGTACATTTTTACTGGAATTATTTAACCTTGCAGCAGTGGTCAAAACCTTCCTTTTCAAGCAGCACCTTACAGAGCACTCACATTTGCCCTAATCAAAGAAATGGAAGTTGGGACAAGTGCAGGTTTTCTGCCCATTAATGTGAATAGGAAATGTGTATTGCAAAAATCTCTCTCAATACAAGTACCAGTAACTCAATTTGGAATAACTTGTGGTTAGTGGGATTTGCTTTTAAGCAACTAAGTTCAAATATGTAATACAGCAATAGTGGGAAATGGTTTAGATTAAGAAAATAATATAAAAATCATTTCTGGTTTTATTTTTATTAAATTTTTTTCTTGTCACAAGCTCAGAGTCTGATGCTGCAAATGGCTGAGAAGCTCCTGGGAATTGCTAATACTTTGCAGTACCATGTGTAGGAGGAGGCTGAGAAGATTTTAAAGCACTTTGTAGGAAAGTGAGCTGTAGATGAAAAACTGTGCAGGACAAATCGTATCAGAATTACCATAGTGGTCAGTGAAAAACTTTTTGAGAACATCAGTGTGAATATGTTGCTCAGACAGGGGCCCATTTGGCCCAGTACCCCGTCTTATTTTTACAGCTGCAAACTATTCTCTGTTCAGGGGGATTATTGAGCCCTGTGTGGTTTGTAGTCAGTATTAATGACTATTCTTCTAAACATCTCTCCATTCTCTTTCATTTATGGAAACCTAACCTCCTTTGGCAAAGAATTTTCTAGCCATGTGAGAAACAATCCTGTTTTATTTGTTTCAAAGCAGCTTTCTACTTGCTTCATTTGATGGTCCTCAATTCTTCTTCCAGAAGAGGCCACAGAGAGCTGATCCCTCACCTGCTCTCTCCAGAACACCTGGGAGACTTTAGACTGTTGTTAGAAAACTCCTCAGTCACAAATTTTTCCCTGTGGCCAATGACTACTCAGTCATTCTTTGTCTGAAAGCTGTCCACACCTGCAGCCATCCTTGTAGCCTCTGAAATGTTCCCAGTTTTTAACTGTGCTACCTGAGAGCAGGGTAGCAGAACCAAAGTGACTCCTCCAGGTGTGTGCAACCAGTCAACAGCTGTCCAAAGTTTCAGTCTCTATTGTAACAATTCTCAGCACAAACTACACCAAACCTAGGTGCATTATCTCCAAGGACAACCTCTCAGAAGGTTCTTTTGCTTTTGACTAATTATGAACATTAGCAGTTTTTAACCCTGTGTTTCAGGTCGGTGGGGGAAAAAATAAAACTGAGATTGACTGCAATGAGAAGATTTATGAATCTGTTGCCAAAAAGCAAGACTGAGCCAAGGAGGCAGATAACCAGAAAAGCAGCAAGCACACAGGCTTATTTTTGTCTTAGCCCTAAAAGTATCTTTTTTTTCTTTTGGAGACCTGCATGCTGATGAACATAAACTATCTTCTGATCCAATTTGCTGAGAGTCTGACCTAGAAGAAATCATTGTAACCATGGAGGATTTCTGTGTGGACCTGTGGACCTGTTCCATATATACAGTTCAGTAGTTCTTGGCTGCACAAGATGGATTCAATTTTCATGAAAGATGCCTGTAGATGAAATATTTAACACCTCTTTCTGTGAAGTCCAACTCCTCTTAGTACCACTACAAACATTGCAAAGGACAGTGATACTGCTTGTTGCTCCAAGTATTTTAGAGTGATGGATGAAAAGAAAGGCTTTGTTTTTAAAGTTGGATATAGTTTGCAAAGGTCTCTAACCCTGAACTGAATCTTGCAGTTCTGACTTACTAAGGTCAGTGGGACTTTTATAATTGAAATTTCTATTAATACTGGTAGATTTTATTCAAGTCAGGACAACGCAAAACTTTCTTGACCCTTTTTATTTTATTTTTTCTTGTGAGAAAAATAATTTAAAATTCAAAAGACCCTCTCTACAAAGATTGTGTGGTATGGAGAGATTCTGTAAGCCCTCTGAAAGAGAAATTAATTGTTCTACAGTCTGCCCAGAGGTGACAATTAGTGCCATCCCCTTCTTTTGATTAATTTTAAATTTCCCTGTTTGTCTCTGGGAGACACCCTTAAAGAACTCCATCCCCTATACTGTGCATTTTCCCTCCTGGAAACTGGAAATGTTTCTGCTCTATCAATGGGGAGCTGCTGCTTAGGAGAAGAACCTTTAAGCACGAGTTGGCTCCAGTGGAAGCCGATAGGAGCTGGTAATCCGTGTGCATTACAGTGCTGGCTGATCAATAATAATTCAGGGATAGAGTGGCGTGGCGTCAACTGAGAAGTATTTCAGGGCTTGATTAGTTGTGCTCCTTTTCCGTGGGGACTGTAGTGCAATCTTCACTTATAAAGACATGTGATCTGAAAGCCTGAGGCAGAACAATCCTTGTTTTCACAGGAGAAGCTTTTCTTGGCTGCAAAGGATTTTACATACTCATCTTTCTTTCTAAAAGCTGTGTCTTCTCCACAAAATTACATATATATGTATATATNATATTTAAAAAAAGGCGAGCTTAGGATGGCAACAACATCACAGCCTCTGCGAGGTAAAACGACATGTAAAAAAATATTTTGGGCAGTGTTTCCTCATGCCTGCTTCATTCTGTCTCTTGTCATCTATGCTTTTCTTGGGGCTCTCATGTTTTCCCACATTGAAGGTAACCGGGAGGTCAATTTAACTGAAGACTATAGAATATTTCTGCAGAATCTGACCTACCTCGCCAGAAAGTTAACAGGTATGTACTGGAATTTCAAAATGACTTAACTGTACAGGGAGCTACTCATTCTCTTGCTTTTTGAATGAGATTTTTTTTGCTTTTGAACTCATTCTTCTAAATACTAACAGCTGACCCTGCAAAGACGATTTTCCCTCTGCCTACCTATTAACTGCTGTTTTCTTCCTTAGCTGTGATTTTTCACTGCAAGCTTCCCCAGCCCCTGTGTTCCTGCCTGGAGAGACTTACCCTGAGATGCCTGAGTTCTTCCTTTTGCCCAGGTTACCTCAGGTTCTTGATGAGCAGCTGAGATTCCTGTGGTATTTCCTTCATTCTGCTGGGGGCTGAATCCTCTCTCTCAGAAAGTTTCTCCATCCCCCTCTTCCCTGCTCTGAGCTTCCCTACCAGCCCTCTGGTGATGGGATGCTCAGAGGGAGGCAGGTGCAGTTCTGCATCCCAGACCCAGTGATGCTGATGGAGGGGGTAGAGGAGAAAAGAAGGGCTAGAAATCTCCTGGATATGTGATGGGGTTTGTACACGGGCTTGGAGCTTCCTTCAGGTAGCTGTGCTGGCACAATGATCAGTTTTGGGCAATTAAATTATGTAAGTCATGTCCTTTCAAGCAAGGCTCAGCCCCGGGAGGGGAGGAATAAGGGTTGCAGGCTCTGGAATTCACAGCAGGGCACTGGGCAGTGACGTCCAAGTGGTTCATATCTGTTCCCTGCTGTTGACCCCACATTTTCTAATGTCTTTGGGTCAAAAGAAGACTAATCTCCTGAGAAGTCCTAAATGAAACAGGACATTCAGGCTGGAAGCTGATTATTCAATCATCTTGCCCTGCTCCTTTATGTTTATTTGCTTCTTGTTTCCTTATTCACCAAAGCCACTGAACCCACCTGACTTTTTCAGAGATGGGGGTGAGGGGCTTGAATGGGAATGGTGAGAAGGTGAATATTTTTAACTTTTATGAGAATATGAGCAAATCCTCAGCTGGAGCAAATGTCACTGGCGTAACAGGCTGGCTGCTCCCTGAGTGGTGGTCTGCAAACACTCACTGTGCCTCCTGCTGTGACTGTGACAGATAACGTGACAGAAAATGAGAAGATGTTTAAGAATGACATCCGTGAGCTTTTCAACACAGCTGACCCAGTCTGGTTTATCATTCCAGAAGACAGATGGAATTTCTTTGGGTCTCTCTTTTTTTGCTGCACAGTATTCACAACTGTGGGTAAGTACAGAGGTAACGTAATACCCTTCAGAATCTATTCCTACTGCTGCTTTCTCTAATGCATTTCTTCCAGGTAATTAAAAACACCCCAAACAAGCAAGCAAACAAACAAACAAACAATAACACCTCTTCTAAACCCAAAGCCCAAATCCTCTTGAATTTTTCTCCTGGGTATTTATGATGAGTCTGCAAGTGGTTCTGCAAACACAGACTGCAGAGATATGGCTGAGTCACAGAAACAAGCTAGAATTTAGTAACTGGTGATGGTACACACTAATTAACTGCATCATTTCATATATTCTATAATATGTATTCACCTATGATGTGCACAGAGCTATTGAACTAAAAAGAAATTTTCATTTTTCAGTCAAACCTTATCCTTCCCACTGTTGTGTCCTCTTGGGTAATGTTTTGTTCCCTGGAAAATGTAGTTCATAATGCATATATTGTTCTTCAATTGCTTCTCTGTTACTTATGTCGAATTCAGCTTTGTTAATCTGTAGCTCTATAATTAACCATAGTTCACATTTCTCTGGGTTAACAGCACATGATAGTGTTTAAGTCACACCTCTGAAATCTTTCATTCTGACTTCATATTTCAAAGGAGGACTGGGATCAAATAGAAACGTCTGCTCTGATTTTGGCTCCCTCTACATTGCTAAATACAACTCCTCGTACTCATTCCCAAAGCTACTTTTATCCCTTAGTTAATCTTTCTCAAATGCTGGCAAGTACAGGCACTGTCGATCCAAATTTGTCATAATCAAAGCTGGATGGGAACTATGCCCACAGCATTGTATCAAACTGCAAAGACATCTATCCACTGCAGTAGGATATGCTCAAGATCCCAGCATGGGTATGTATCTTACTGTAAAAAAAAAACTGAACCTTAAAATAGAGCTTATCCTACCCCAGGAACAGTGTGAGAGCTGATGTACTGGCTCAGAGCTCTTGTGTGCTGTGTCACAGCTCCAACCTCAGATTCTCATCTCTTAGGTGACTGCTCAAACTCAGCTTCTTGCAGATTGCAGACACAAGTCTGGGTGGTCAGAGGCACACTGGAGATGTGATCAAAGCCCTCAGCCCTGTGAATATTTCCTGGGACAAACACGGCAGTCAGGAACTTTTGAAAGGGGATGTTTTATCAGAAAGCTTTAACTTCAGCAAGCTGATGAGAAAGCACATTGGTGGAAATGTTTTCCCTGGGTATATTTACCTATCTCCATGGACATGGGACTTGACAAATGTCCCCATACACACTGACCCAGCATATTTATTTCTAAATTTCCAGTACTTTTTCCTTCATAGCACTGAGTATTAATGCATCTTCCTCAATTTTGACCTGAGTTTTGGGATCAGTAGAAAGCCTGAAATATGCTAATAGATGGAATAGGTGGCTATTTCCATTGCAGTGGGTTTGTTATTTGCAAATAGGAAGTGATAAATCACTTCAGGATAGAATCAAGTTATCTACCTTGAATTTTCTGGGAGAATTGAGGCATCTAATCTGAAGTTGAATGGTCTGGAGTGCCAGCTCTGGGGAGGCTGCCTAGTGGCTCAGCTAGGATAGATTTCTGGATAGCTAAAATCAAGCTCAGGATAACTTTTAAGCCTTGAAACTGCACAAGTTATTTTTACAGAAATCGATTTAAGAAAGAGTAAATAAGATCACTCTGTGCAATAACTACAATAATCTTCCCCAAGTGCTTCAGCAGTAAAGATTAGCACTCCCAGTTAGCCTGTGGGGAACAGAATGACCAAGAATAAATAGTACTTCAGTGCCTTGCAGCAAAGCAGGGACTGAGCTCGGGTTCAGACCAAAGGCTATGGCAGCTGCAAGTGAAAACATGAATGGATGAAGAAAATGAGGGAAACCACACCTCAGCACATGAGCTAATAATCTTACAGGCTAAGTACTTGGCCTAGAAGGTTATCTAGAAAAGACCAGTGCTTTTGGGGGGAGAGAAGTAATACTCAATGTCTTCTGAAGGGTGAGGAGAAAGATGGTTGTTAAAATTTAATACAGTTACTATAATGCTGATGTTTTCTCCCACTATAATGGAAAAGCACTGACTCACAATTTGAGTTTCATATCCAATATGTTAGAGGAAGGAAATATAAATACCCAAATTGGATTTAGGGAAAGGGCATATTTTCTGCTGCCATTTTATGTATCACATCTCTCTCTTTCCCTTCTCTTCCTTTTCTTGCTCTCGCTCAAGGTTATGGTAATACCTACCCCGTGACACGGATTGGGAAGTATCTCTGTATGTTGTATGCTTTATTTGGGATCCCTCTGATGTTCTTGGTCCTGACAGACATGGGAGACATCCTCGCAACTGTCTTATCCAAGTCTTACAACGAGTTTAGGAAACTACAGTCCAAAGTTCTGGCCTCTAAACTCTGTTCTGGATCCACATGTAGCAAAAGGAACGAGCTGAAATCCAGGGCACAGTCCAAAATAGTCATCAATGAGCCCCTGACGATTATGGAAGTGCTGAGAAGTCAGTCAGGTGTGAAACGGGGGCCAGTCAAATATCGCAATGTGGAACTTTTTGAAATGTTAATTGCCAGGGAGAATGAAAACACACAACCAGCAAGAAATAAAAGCATGGAGCGATGGAGTTCATGTCCTGAACTAGCCAGAGGAAAGACAGTGTCCAGAGTAATCGAGAATTTCGACAAAATAGGGAAAGAGTTAGAAAAATTAGATGTGCCCATTGTATTAATGGTGCTGGTTATCTTTGTGTACATCTCCTGTGCAGCTGCTATTCTTCCAAACTGGGAAAGAAATATGGATTTTCAGGAAGCCTTTTATTTCTGCTTCATCACTTTGACCACTATTGGATTTGGAGATACAAAACTAGAACATCCCAAGTTTTTCTTGTTTTTTTCCCTTTACATTATAATTGGCATGGAAATTGTCTTCATTGTTTTTAAGTTGGGCCAAGACCGCTTAATTGTTCTGTATAAAAAGGTGATTTCATTTTGTGCAGAGAAAAAGATGCCATCAAAGAAGATATATCCAAAATAAGAGCAGCCATTTCTCCTTCGCTTGTCAGCATTGACCACTGCAATGAGATGAAATTGTTGCTGTGCATTTCTGCCTTGGGCTGGCAGGTGCCATATTTTAATCTGATTTTCTCTGAGAAATGACTGTGTAATGGCTGAATACCTCTGGAGGCACTTGGTGAAGGCACCTCCAGGGAGTACTTTCCAAAGGGATCCCTTCTCCTAAATAATCAAAGATACTGCATGAAGAAGAAGCTGAAGGCTCTCCCTACCAGTTCTCCCTGACATATTTAGCAAAGCTCTGACTTTCTGCAGCCTTTCTGTCCCCCACTCCCACAGCAAGCCAATTCAGGAATTTTGCTTTCAGTACTTGTCCAAGATCTCCTGGCAGGTCCTGTCCTCTGCAGCCAGGGACAGCTTGGCTGTGGCTGTCTGTCCCGAGCTGTGACCCTGCTGCTGCCATCTGCTCATCATCAGAGAGAGCTGGGGAGGGGAGGTGTGGACCCAGCCGTGTATGGCAAACATCACACCTTGCACAGGCCAGCCAGATGTTCAAAGGAAATGAAGGACATAAAACTTTTCCTTCTTTGCCACCTGTCCAGAAACCAGTGAGAGGATTGCTCATCTGTTCAGGGCTGAAACCACTGCTGTTCCATCGTGATTCATCATGTCTGTACCAAGCCTGGAGCCAAGATGTGTCCCACGGTGTCCAGCCACTGAGGTAGCAGGCAAGTTCTGCTCCCGGGTGGCTTCGGGGGAAGGCACACAGCAAACCCGGGTGGTTACAGCCCCGGAGTGATGCTCCAGGTCTGCTGTTAAAGGAGCACGTGTTGAACACCAACCCCAGAAGGCCCCACTCCTCACCCACATTTCACTCTGCACAGACTGCTCCGTTTCTGGGAGCTCCTTGTTGACCCACCTGTAGAAGGAAAAGCCCACCTGTCTCACTGGGATGTGGGGAGGATCCTGTAATAATATAATTGTGGAGCACATTAAGATGAGAATATTGTTGTTTCTTCAAGATTTTGCTTATGTTATTAATATTTTCAATTGTCAGCAACAGCTTTTCATTAAAACTAATAATTTAGAATAAAAATATATAATTAATATAAAAGAAACCACTGACTTTAATTAACTACCTTTCAACTTGTAGATGATATGCATGCCCACTAAATGTGAATATCTCTAGATAATAAAAAATGTTTAATTATGACAGAATGTACAATATTCTCCATTAGCAAATTTACCAGTTGAAGCTGAGATTTTCAGAATATTTACATGCCATCTTATGTCTGTTGCACTCCATGTATGTGGCAATATGTATTCAGTTCTTATTAATAATTAGATGCAATTAATCCTTGATGATATGCAAGATATATAATGACTGATAGTATATAGAAAAGTGTTTTATAGGAATAAAAATAAAATATACAGAAGCTGGAAGAAACTTCAGGTAACTCTGTCATGTTTGCTATGATTTTGGCTTTACATAGAAGGTCCCTCCATTAATATTACTACTCTCATATTAATTTAATGTCTTCAGATTAAAATCAGTGTAGAACTTTGGTACCATGTCAAAGTTTTCAGAAATCAGTGGAAGGACATGGATGATATCATGGACTTTGGATCAGATAACTGCACTTCCTGCACCTCAAAGTTTTCCTTGTGATATCCTAAACCCATCAGCATTTTTAATAACTGGTCTCCTTGTAATTTCATTTGTTTCTCTCATATCAGTGGGATCTTGTTTATGGAGAGCTGTTAATCCTGAATTTATGCCCTCCAGATTTCTCATTGGCATGGTACCTCAATACCTTCCCATTATCTTTATGGACTTAGGGAATTTTGGCTGGATTTGCAATAAGGATTCTGCACCAAATCATTCTAGCTATGGCCAAGGGATGGCAGTAAACAGCTTTCTTTCCTATAGAACCTGTCAGTTAAGGGGGATAAAAATGTATTTTGTTGAGGGAGAGGGAACAAATCACATCATCATTAGCCTCTATAAACCAATAATGCACCTGACTGTTGAATATTGTGCACAGCTCTGGTCCTTCACCTCCCAAAGGATATGTAAATTTGGAAAGAAGTTTATAGCCCAGGGTAAAGGATGAACAGAGATAGGGAACAACTTCCATACAGGACACGTACAGTAGCTCTCTAGTCTGAAAAGGGCTGAGAGAATGATGGAGAGATGTGTAACATTACAAGGGCACAGAGAGGGGAAACAAGGAACGATGGATTGATTCTCAAACATCTCTGCTTACGAGAGCTGGGGCTGACAAGTGAATCCCACAAGTGACAGGCTTAAGAAAAGAAACAGAGAGAAGAGAAAATGGTGCTTCACACAACATATGATTAAGCCGTAGATACTCCTTGTCATGGAAGGATGTGGCAATTAAAAGTTCCTATTAGATCAATGAGAGATGGGAGAAAAACCATGAAAGAAAAACTTTAAAAACAATGAAATCCAAGGATAATAATTCTGGCTTAGTAATCACTGAGCTGTAAATCAGGAGATGAGGAGAAACCTCTCTACAGACTTTGCTGTCCTTGTTTTCTTCCTGCTATCTCTCAGAAAATATTCTGTCCATGTTTTTCTGGCCTGATTTCCATGCCTGTAATGCATAGAAACATATTGTTATAGAGTTAAAACAACACTCAGGAAATCTAATGCCCAAATAGATATTTAGTTTCGTATTTCTGTGCCGGGTAGACAAACCAGTCCAGTGTGATTGTGCAACACATACCACCAAAAAGTGTGATTTAGGCTACACAAGCAGTCTGCAGTAAAAGTAATGTGGTCATTAGGCTTGTATGGTGAACCTAAAGGAGGGTGGAGAGTTGGACACACATTGCATTGTCACGTATTTAAAGTTATTTATGTCTTCTGTTCAGGTGAAGTTATTTATGTCTTCACTTCAGGCATCAGAACTGACACAGTGATCACCCACAAACAGGAATTCTCTGATTCTCCTACTCTCAGAGTTGGGAGGCAGTTTCCAGATGGCAGAGCAGTGTGCAGCAGCCTTGGGCTGACAGTGACAGCAGCAGTTCACACTGCAGAGCAGGATCTGAATGTAAATACAGTAAATATAGTCACAGAGTTAATGAAAATGAAACAAAGTAGTGAGTAATGGCGCATTCAGTGAGCCCCAGGCATAAATATTTATGATTTGACCGTTCTTATCATAGATTAAATCCTGGAAGAATTCAGTCTCTGCCCACAAAAGTTTCTATTCAACAAAATTGACATGGAGATCAGCTTTGTTTGCTTCAAAGCGCTACAAAATATTGCTTTTCATAAATTTTCCCCATTACGATCTGCATGAGATGGTGGCTTAACAAGCAAGCGCTTCATTGAAGAACTCTTCTATCAGGAAAGACGTGACTGATGGGGAGAGAGTTGCTTGATGTGTAACCCACAGCGGATATGAGTTATTACAGCCCCAGCTGGAGAGCTTTACAGATCAAATGCACTTGATGCTGAAGGATGCTGGATCAATCACCCTTGATTGGGCCAAGATGGCAGCTGTCACGAGCACTTAGGAGCAGAGAGCAGGGTATTCCTAGTGTGGGAATCACAGGGGAACCATGGAGGAATGAGTGGAAAGAGAGGAAAATACTCTTTGGGCAGAAGGGTTAGAGGGAGAAAATTATAGCAGCGGTGGAGGAAAAAGCCATTTTCTGTGTAGACATGAATATGATGAAGAGATGCTTGAGACTGAAAATGCACTGGGGGCTGGTTGCTCTGGCTTGGGAAGGTTTGTGCAGCCAGCCTGGTTGGAGAGCCCTTCTTAAACCAGCACAGTGGTTCTGGATGATGGGCTCCAGCCCAGGTCTCACCACCAGCAGCCACAGGAGGGCAAAAAGTCTGTGCAAGGAATCCTCCTGAGAGATAAAACAGTGGCAGAAAGAAGATACAGGGTCTGGATTGAAAAGCCATTAATGAAACCATCAGAAATATTCCTCTTACACTCTGCTTTGTCATTCAAAGAATGGCATTTAATCCAGAAGCATCTTTTGCATGAGCAGAACGTGTGAGGACTCAGGAAATTCTTAATGGGATGTAGGACTTGTCATGTGTGTGCCAGTAGTTCAGATGTAGTCCAGATTTCAGTGGGCTCAACTTTAATAACATCTGATAACACTTTGATGGCTTTTATGCTTTTTCAACTTGTTCCAGGTGGAGATGCACCCACATCATAAAACCACTGCCATATAATGAATGCTAATTGCATGTGTGGTGGCAGGCTCAGCAAAGGAGAAGGCTGGGACTCCAGCTGAGAGCAGTCCCTGCTGTCCTCTTAGCTTCCAGGTTCCCAGCATACCTTGTGATCCTAATTTCCAGACCACAGGGAGCATCACATGTAGCGTGTGTGACCGTTGCATGCAGTGTGAGTGTTTTGTGAACCCAGAAGGATGGGTCTTATCTTTTAACCTGGCTTTCATAAATGAAACACTCTTTGAAAACTTATTATTCTTATATGTAAGTAATAGAAAAAAATTTTTTATTTGTTATTATTAGTATTATTAAGCAACTCCCGAGGCTGTATTCTGCATGTTATGTCAGGACATGCTATGTTCTAAGACCAAATTAAAGTATTTAGCTGGGCTATCTTTCCATTTCTTCCTCACCTTATGCATGACTAATAAGGCAGAAAAAATATTTTTTCAAGCCATCTGACACTGCAGCCTGCATTTACACACAGAGCAAGGGAGATCAGGCTGCTCAGGACAAATTTCAATTATCTCTGTTGAAGTACACAGGCACAGATAGTGGCAGAAATACGAGGAATTTGCTCCATCACTCATATAGCAAATCACAGCTATGTGAAGATAGCAGATCTCTCATATATGAAGCCAATGTTTTTAGGATAGCAACCTGAGGTCTAAGTGCAAACCTTCATGAGCAATGAAGTCCATGAATGTATTGCTTGTATGTGCCAATAACTGATTGTCTGCACGTGGGTTTCATTAGAGAGTTTTAGGAAGTGCTTGAACAAATGTTACTGGCTTATGTGCTTACGAGTTTGCATGTGAATCTGAGATTTCTTCTTTTTTTTTTTCCTTTGAGTTAAAAATTCAGTCTCTGAGTAGATAAAATGTAGTTCTTTTGAGGTTAGTTCAGGCTTTTTCAAACTGATGAAGCTCTCAGTGTCTGAACAGAGACAGAATCCTTCCAACACTGGTCCTGTGCATAAAACTTCATGTCTATGCATTTTCAGGATGCACCAAAGTGCAGAGGAAACAGAAAGCAATGGGCAAGAAGGGAAGGGAAAGGAAAGTATGGCAAGAAGAAAAGAGTAGAAATTTGAAAGTGAAAAATGAATTGCTGTGTTAAGCACCTACTGATGAGAAATCAGGATAACAATGCCATCTATCAACACTGATTCATTACATTATCTGCTTCCACAAATTCCTGTGTGAACAGCAAAACTGAGTGAGAGAATACCACAAAATCAACATATAAAATTGCCAACGTACTTGATGTGCTGCTGGAAGAGAGTTCCTTGATCTGCTGTGCACTGCAGACTGTCATCGTGCTCTCTGATCTGTGCCCTGTGGGGGAGAGCCACCCCTTTGCTGCCTTCGTCACACGTGGCAAAAAGATTTGAAAAACAGGACCAGAGCTAGAGGCTGGGGTTCTGACTGTGGGTACAAGACACACTAATAATTTCACCTCTTTATACTTTTCTTGGCAAGTAATAGAAGATGTTGCTGCTAAAGGAATTCGGGAGTTCGGGGAATTCAGTTATGTATTAAACCTTCTGCTCACCAGTTTGATAATGCACAGGGTTTTAGGCTGTTTATCTCTCACACAACCATCCAAACTCTCAGGAGAGCACTGGCTGCCTAGATATCACTGATGCTTAATGGATGGTGTTCCAAACACACTTGCCAGGGAAAAGTTGCAAGTGTTTTCAAAGCAAATCTGAGTGTACGGAGGGATTTTTGGCTGAACTGCAAAACGTTGATGGTCAAGAGAGGGCTTTTGGAAAGGCTTTAACAATTCCACCTTTGAATGACTCTGTGAGATGAGCCATTACTGTGAGCAAGAAGGGAAGGACCTGAAAGATAAAGCTCTTTGTGATCTCCCACGCTGCCACTGTAACTGCAGCTTCTCACCCAGAGACATCAGGTCACACTGCTGATGAAACAGGACTGGCTTTCTCCAAGGCTCACTCCAAAATCTTCCATATCTCCCAGGAGAACGCCAAACACTGGCATGATCTGCTTCAGGAAAAGCAATGTGTGGCATTCTTGATAAAAAAAACCTGTATCTCAAACAGTTTAAATAGCCTTATGATAAGACAGCTTTGTACTTCCTGGGAAGAGGAAATAGGAGAGCAACTGGAGGCTCATGAATTTTCCTTGGAATTTAAGAGCAGGACATAATTTTCTGCACTAAGAAGCCTGATTTTCTGAATGGGTCTGTAAATAGTGAATGCTCAGACTAACATTTGACAGCCAACAGCATCTCTTTTCTATCTCCCCTGCAAGAAAAGTCAAGCAGCCAAATGATTTTTACAGCACTTTTCTCTGCCAAGGAAATGAACACATTTTGTGCCCAACAAGATTAAGGACTGGCACGGGTACATGTGTTTGCCTTCTAAAAAAGCCACTTATAAATACTATTCCAGAAGAAGCAGGCTGGATTCTGATCTTGATATCCATGGCAAAGCTCACAGTGCTTTAGAAAAATCAGGTTTGGAGAGAAGTGACAAATAGAATATGTTTTGCCATTAATTACTTTGATCCTGGTTTTAGAAAAGCCATTTCATGTCTAAACTGTCCTCACATGGGAAGGTTTTTATCTGCACAAAACTACCTAAATTACTGATTGCTTGCCTTTTTTTCTCTCTTGAAAGGGCTAGATATTTTTTCAGGCCAGCAGCACTGACCTGAAATCAGGACATGATTACAGACTCTGGAGATGAGGAAATTTCTCAATGAATCCAAATCCTTCTTGGTCAAAGCCAGACAAACATTAAGATGAGTCTTATACCTACATTAAGCAGTCATGTGATTATTAATTTTTTTTTCTGTGGCTATATTTGCCATTGTCATTGGCTTTGAACAGAGCTCCCTGTCTCAGTTCCCATGGCCCTGGATCCTCAGGCAGAGCCTGAGAAGTGTGACATGGTCCCTGGTCACCAAGGCTCACCCTGCCATGGGTCAGAGATTTACTTCTTCCTTGGAGAAGTGTGGATATATTCCCTCTCTTGGCCTTGTTTTCCATTAAAAGGGAAGCAGCAGCCTCAATAATAACAGCACTATAAACACAGCAACTAAGGTAGTCATTAAACTCAGTCTCCAGGTGACTTTAAAATAGAGTTTAGGGATGATGTTCCAATAAACACTTTGACTTGAGCTTAATTGAAGTCCAGTGTTTTTAGAGTCAGGTAATTTATTTGTTCAATTATAAGCTTTTACTGATGGGAATGGGAAACCATGCTAGAAACTGTTCTCAGCTTTTCTACTCTTTGGAAAAAGGTGTCATAAAAAACCATTAGGGAGTCTGTTCCTGTAAAATTCTCCAGCCTACCACTTCACACAGAAGGATTTGAAGTGGCTGACTTAGGCAAATGCTGCTTTGATCTAAAAATCTCACCTGCTTTTAAGTCTGAATAACATCACCATGGGGCTACGCAACCTTTCAGAGCAGCTCAATTATAGACAAAGAGGCCAAAAGATTTGATCTGTGACTCTGATTACACTTTCAGCAGTTTCAGAGGGAAGCAGCTCTGTGGAAGTCAGAAAAAATAATGAAATTATAAACCCAGAGTGAGATTGGGGTCAGGCTCCTTGAATTCTGTTAATAATTATTATTTCTGGAGTTTATTATTTTTATTATGGCAGTTCCTTGGAGCATGTTAGATAAGGACTTTAAATCACCATCTATCTGAGAGTTTCTAGCTGCATGCCTGCTGCAGAGAGCATCTCTAACTAAAGCAGCCCTTATCACTTCCTGCCTGTGCTGGCTGAGCAAGAAAGAGAAACTCCTTATGGCACGTGCACAAATATGTGTCACTGGGTGATTGAGTAGATCTGTGTAGCAGCTGCAGTGTATTTCAAAAAAGAAGAAATACAGTGAAATAGGAGCTGTGAATGCAGAAGCCTCCTGCAACACCACGAAATTTCATGGCACGGGAAGTGTCTGCACTGCCCATCTGTCCTGCTCCAGCTGTGCCACTTCACCCCTCCAGCTGTGGTCCAGCTCGTGGGCACTTTTCCTGGCCAATCAGTCAGTGAATGCCTGACCAATGGATAGGCTTTGGGTGTTAGTATTTATAAATATCTTTACTGATCTCTACATTAATCTCTTGGATAACTCTGAATACTGAGGGAAGCATGAGTTTGTCAGCCTTCAGACATTTATTTGGTTTTCATGATGATGGATAGCTCAAGGTGCTTGAAGCTGCTTGGAAAGCTGGAAGGGTGGTGTAATCCAGCACAGCAAGAATTTGACAAGCACAGATTGAGGAAATCACTTTTCCACTCTCTAGAGTGGGGAAAGAAAAATGTGATAAACTCGCAAAATTGCAAATCATCAGCACATTTTATGAGACTGGTCTAGAAGGCATCTGTGTCAGAGCAGTACTCACATAGGAGTGTTTATGGTCATATTATTATATTGCCCAGATTAAGTGATTTATTGTAAAAGAATCTGTACTCAGGGGTCCACGAGCATCACTTGTTCACAGACAAGAGTTGCCTTAGAACTAAGCTGGAACAGGTGCAGAAAAGAGATCAGTCAGAAAAGCAACCACACCTGAGTGCTTGTTGTTGTTGAGAAGAGACTGAGACACTAATAGAGCCTTAAAGGAGATGTTTCAGTTCAAAGCCTTCCTGGATCACTTCCTGAAATATCTGTCAACATTGTACAGCAAGATGCTTAGCTGGAAGAGAGCTTCATAGCAAGAAGGGCTTGGAACAACATGATTTAATGAAAGACAATCAATGCAAAGCAGATTATAATGTCTGAAAGAGAGCTGGGCAATGCACAAATGATGTGACAGGTTATCAATGTCGAACCTGGGAGGGAGATGAACCCCTGGACATAGGATGGCCCTCCCTACACTTCTGCAGACCCATATGGATCTCTGGAGACAGCAAAGCAAGGTGCATCCTTTCATTCTTTAGCTCTACAGAGAGGTCTCGGGGTCCCTGCAGTCTGGAGAATACACCCCTGCTCCTTCCTGCAACGTTAGCATAGGAATAAACTCTCTGGACTATTTGCCTTTATAAATTTAATTTTTAGTCCCAGAAAACACAGTGAGTGAAGGGAAGTTAAATTTGTATTTACAAGTGGAAAGAAATGTGCATAAAAATGGTCCACTTGAGCTCCTGTTGTCTTAAAATCCCAGAGCCTTTTAAACCAAATAAGCTCCTGCTGCCTCTGCAAGGTGTAGGGCAGCCTTCAGGAGGACACTAAAAACAAACACTTTATGGCAAACAGCAATTGCTTAAATGCCTAGAAAGGCTTTCCAAGTCACTGTGTACTTCTGTTCAAACATGACTCAAAGGCTATCCTGAGTGAAGGATATAATTTAGAAAGAATTCTATCCAGGTGGTTTAGCAGGTCGTGTGTTTTGTAGTGGATGTGTTCTACTTTCTATATATCCTATGCTGTCTTGAGGAATGAATAATTTTTATTTGAAGAAATCTATAGGCATCCATTAAACACAACCTGGAACTTCACAGTCAAGTGTCTCTCTCTTCCTGGAGGCTTTCCACTCTCTGACACATCCCTGGATCTCCATGGTGAGAGAAAAAGGTGCTGTTTGCTTAGCTCCGGTAAATTCCCAAACTCAGAGTGACTGACAGCAATTGCAAAACTCTTATTTTTTTCAATGTAAAACCAAAGACCTTTAATGTGACTCTATCCCTGAATAATGCAGCTCCTGTCATTCCAGTTGTACTTCTGAAGTCTTTGGAGATGTCTTTCTTTCCACTCACTCAGAGTGATGAGATCCTCTCTCTGTAGGTTTGCTTTCATGGCTCTGCTTCTCTCTGGCAGAAAGCAAATCTGTTCTTAAGCAAGTGCAAAAGCAAGGATGTGTGGTGATGGTCACAGTCTGGCTTCCATAATATCGGCCCTTAGAAGTGAGGTTGGACGGATGCCTTCTTTTGTATTATTGTGGAAGAACTTTCCTCCTTATTTTATTTCTTAAGGATTCTACTCTTTTGTGCTTTGAACGGTGGTAATGGTAAATAAAAATTCATGTGGCGGGGAAAGAACGAATTGGTAGAAAATTCTCATTTTATTCCTGGAGGTAAGTTTGCTTTTTGCATTTCCTGTGTTCATCTAGTGTTACCTGAAATTGCAAATGCCTCGTCTGTATTTCTGTTATTTGGGCTTGCTGGGGATGTGCTGGGAATACAAAATCCCATTGCCTCGGTTACCTGAAGCCACTAGATGGTGCAAGCAGACCTCGTTCCTTCGGGAGGCTCAGTGCCACCAGATGGCACGGCTGAGATGGAGACAAATCGTCCCATTTGCTCATTAGCGTCCGTCTGCCTTGGTGACCAGAGAGTGCCTTGGAAAATCCTATGCGACATTAGGAACAAGTTTCTGACACAGGCATAGTGGGGTTGTTAGCTGGGGACTTTAAAAGGAGAAGCATATGAATGAAGTTTAGGAAGGAAACAATAAAAAAATGCTTTACACAGAACAGTAAAGTTAAAAAGGGCCACAAAGATTATTTGATGTGATGCCCTACATTTTTCCACACAGAGAGAGCATAGATTTTAAGGTGCTCCTCGGTCAGTTCTTATTTTAACATTCCTTTTAGACAAGAAATGTATAGGAAGTATTGAAAAATCTCAGATTTTTAATCATGGCCATATGAATGGGCAGACTGAGGCACAGAACACTTGGGGCCACACAGCACCTCAGGCTGACTCCACAGTGATGCTGTTCCTCCTGCCTCTCTCCAATTCCTCTTCTGTTCCTCAGGAGGTAAAAAAGAGTTTCCTGCAGTGGAACCTGGAGATCGCTGCCCAAAGCAGGGACAGGGGGGCTGACAAAGTGTCAGTTCCTAATCCAGGCCCACCCAAACCATGTGGGAGGCAGCCAGTGAAAACTGAGGCCTTTGCAACCCTTGTTCATGTGCAAGGAGGGTAAAACCACTGCCCGTATAGCTCTGCGTGCCTGCAGGGGAAGCACTGGCTGAGGGCAGGAGAAACAGAGCTAGAACACGACATTTTTATGCTCTGTTTTTTATTTTGCATCAATTTGGAAAAGTGACGTAAAGAAAATTACAGCCTCCTTTGGCTTTATTTGCCCTCGTCCATTGGAGTGTGGTAACAATACCTTTGAGGACTGTGGCAAAGCCTAATATGCTGTTTGCTCACCATAGGATAAAAGATTTAATTAATACCAGAGGAGGAGCTAGATTCTAATTCTTTGTTCCCATAATTGATCTCCCAGGCCTTTCTAGCATTAGAAAAATGAACATCTCAGACAGAAAGGCTTATTTTGAAGTTTATTGTCTTGTACTGACAAATAATTACTGGACACACACACAAAAAAAATTTAAAAGTCAAACCAAACCACCATCCATCACACTGCAATTAAAATAATGGTCAAAACAAACCCTAACACAGTCAGAACAATGCTGACTTACAGGGTGTGTTGGGAGACAGGGGGGTTCCTGGAAGTCATTTCACCAAACACACCCTGTGTACGACTGGAGGTTTGAGATGGGTAATCCCTTCAGGAACTCAGTGGGAAGGTGTTTGTTACCACTTCAGGGCTGGGAAGAGAGAAAGAAAATGGATCTGGTTGAAGGATACCCTGAATGTACAAGTTTTGTCCTCAGGTAGATCAGTTCCCCCTCCATTTCCCACCATGTCCATGGAAACCACTGGCACAGAGGATCATTTCACAACCACTCTAAAGCTGGTGTCACCACTGTGCAGTGCCTGGAGTTGGACTTGGTGACCCTTGTGAGTCCTTTCCAACCGAGGATATTCTGATCTACAAATACTAAATGCCACAATGCATCCTGGATGTGAAATTTATGTCTCCACTCAGATTTCACATTGAAAAAACATCCCTCAGCTATCCCCCTCAATGCACACAGTTCCTTTTGGAAGCCTCCAAACATCATTTTTCTTCCTAGGTTATCTCTGAAGCAAACTCTGCCATTTCCATCCCACTGCAAGCAGTGATTTTTCCTATTCTGCAGCCAGTCAATATTTGAATTGGCAGGAAGGTGGGGTGCTTCAAAGGACAGATAATCTTCTATTTGTTGTGTTTCATCCTTGCTGATACTCGACCCAGACTTCTGCTTAAATGTCTCCAGTTTCTCTTATTATTTTTATTTTTAGTGGAATTTAAGTTCCAGTGGTAGAGGCCATGGGACTTGAATCATTCCAGCCTATAGTCCTGGTGGCATGGCTGGCTATAACTGCATGAGGCAGATCTGATGTGAGCACACAAAATGCCAGCTCCTGCACCACAGCCCCCTCCCAGAATAACGCTGACCTTACCACCCCTCTAAATGATGCTCCAGATGCTGAACTTTCCCTGCCCTGAGTGCAGGAGGAGATAAACTGCACAGGGGGAGAGAATGGCTGCCAGCAATGGCCATCACTACATCTGGGATCGCTGGTGAAACTGTGAAGGAAAAGGAGATGTTAACCAGAGGTGACATCCTCCTGAGTGCCACTCCCGGGCCATGGAGGGGACTGTGTGACCTTGGGGTGCCTTCCTGAGAGGAGCAGGGAGAGTGGGTGCAGATCCCTGCTGGTGGCCCCGTGCTGCCCCTTTAGCTGTCCCTTTAGCTGCCCCTTTAGCTGTCCCCTTTAGCTGCCCCTTTAGCTGTCCCCTTTAGCTGTCCCCTTTAGCTGCCCCCTTTAGCTGTCCCTTTACCTGTCCCCTTTAGCTGTCCCCCAGTGCTGTCCCTTTAGCTGCCCCTTTAGCTGTCCCCTTTAGCTGTCCCCTTTAGCTGCCCCCTTTAGCTGTCCCTTT
>WEKY01026563.1:25742-59391 GCA_013390045.1 Picathartes gymnocephalus | reverse complement strand
TTATTAGAATTTTGCGTATAGTACCTGTTACTTTTAAATAGATTTAAAATATGTAAGTATTTGATACTAAATAGGACCTGTTCATTGCATGCATATTTCATTCTCTTCGGGATACAAGTTCCCTGAACTTGAAAGTCAAACTATTTTCCATTCAACATTAGTGACAAGAAGAAAATACAAACTTATACAGGAGAGAAAAAAAAAAAATTATTTAAATCTGTAGTGACCTCATAATTAGGTTTGTGAAAAGCATACAAATAACATGTGTTTTTCTGGCTTTCCACCTCTGCATTTTCTCAAATTCGTAAAATATAAGGATAATAAAAGGGGAGGTGGTTTATTTGAGAGATGTATTTGTCTTTTTATGTGCTACCATTTTAGTCGGTGAATGGCAGAGAAGAGGGAAACTTAAAAAAATTAATTACTCACAGATGCTGTTCAGATGAGTCAGGAAAACATGAATGAGTTTGAATTCACTTGTGTAGTATTCATTGAAATATGAGTGCTGACTTGATTGCTTTATTCTAGCTATGCAAGAGAATCCAACAAATTAATAGAACTTCCGGACGACTACAGCTGCCTCATTAACCAAGCATCCAATTTCTCGTAAGTTGTGTGCTATTATAGTGAGCACCCCAAAGTCTGCTTTCTTGTTTATCAGCTGGGAAACCTTTAACCTGCAAGTCTCAGAAAGCTGTGCATGGAATCATAAAGCTAAGGGCACATAGCATTTATCGGCCAAACTGCCCTGTATTTCAGTGAAATAGTGACATAAAAATTTCAGCTGTTAACTGTGTAAGTGTTCAGAAGTACTTCTGAATCTTTTTACTATCTCGGGTTTACACATACAGTGGGTTTCTTTTTCTTTTTTTTTTCTTCCCTAACAAAAGGTGTCCGAAATCAGGTGGTGACAAAAGCAGAGCCCCAACATTGTGCCTTGTGTGTGGGACCATGCTGTGTTCTCAGAGTTACTGCTGTCAGACTGAACTTGAAGGGGAAGATGTTGGAGCCTGTACTGCACATACATACACTTGTGGTTCTGGAGTGGGCATATTCCTTAGGTAAGGAGCTGAACACCTCTCATTGCTGGGTTAGGTGGTGTGTATAGTCATTAAATTAATAGTTCTATATATCCAATTGCAGGGGTGGTTTGTAAAGGCAGTGTTTTGTTAACAACAGGGTTGCCTAAAAACTAAAGTGTATTCATCTTCCTATGCTTTGGTGTAAGGTTCAGAGGTTGCTTCTTTGAAGATAAAATTTCAAAGAAAGTTCAAATTTCATTTTCAAGAGAATTCATTTTGTCTGTGCATTTATTTCTACTCAAGTATTAGAAAATGATGAAGGTAAATACTTTGATTTTGTTGTTGCTGCTGCTGCTGTTGAAAACATAAAAATTCATTTTAGATGTCTTCCTGCATACAAGGAAAGGTTGTCTATTTTCACTTTGGCAAAGATTAGTGAGAAGCAAAATTATTTTATTTTCTTGTGGTTCCGTTGAGTATTTTACACAGACTGCAAATAATATGACATGGAACAACATTGTTTTTAACTGCTACTGAGGAGTTATAACAGGAAGAGAATGAGAGATGTAGTTTCAAAAAGTTGTGCCTTTAAAAATCTGTACATGCAGATTATACAGAATGAAAGTAGGTAGGAACCAGAAAAGCAGTATCTATGAAAGTATGAGAAACTATTCACCTAAAAGTCAATACCTAAAAATCTTCTCTGTGTTTCTCTCCAGAGTACGAGAATGTCAGGTGCTATTTTTAGCTGGAAAAACAAAGGGCTGCTTTTATCCTCCTCCCTATCTTGATGACTATGGAGAGACAGACCAGGGACTCAGGTAAATATCATAAAAATTACATTTTTTAAAGATAGGAATTATAGAACTATCTATTTAGGAAAAATAACTTTTTATTTTATCTTTTTATTTTAAATATGTAGGTAACATTGTATTTTGACATTGCTGCTGCATCTAGTATATTCAGATGTTTTAATGTTAGTATGTGGGTTTAGGGCACAAATATTTCATGGAAGATCTTCCCCAGGTTAAAAACAGTTGTCTTGAAAACTGCTAAAAGTTAAATCTTTCTAGCATCTATGAATTTGACTAGAAACTAAGGCTGAAAATTTCATTTGTATCTAGAGCATTTGTTTTTATAACCTGTGTTAATTTAATACCTAGTGGAAATGCTATGATATTATTTTATTTAATATAGTAGTTTTCTGTCTTAACTCCTATCTCTGCTTCCTGTGCGAGGATAATTTCGGGACTTGATACTGTTCATGCTTGCTACCTCTGAAACTGGCTAAAACCAGAGAATATGAACTGGTTCTGCCTGGAAGGGTTGCTAAATACCTGTGTTTGGAGTTCTCTGGGCTGGATGCGAGGTTGCCAGAGGCTGGAGGGAACTGTTGAGCTGTAAGGGAGGCGTACCAGACAAGGTAGCACTGCAGGTTACTCATCCAAATACCTGTTGATTTGCTCTGATAACAGAATAATATTAAAGGGTTATCTAAATATTGTAGTATTTTATGGGGTTATCTAATACTTAGTATGTCACACCTGAGTGTTTGTGCTTAGTTGCAGTGTTTTATCATTCCTGATAAGTGTTATCTCCTTTTCAGACGTGGGAATCCCTTACATCTGTGCAAAGAGCGATTTAAAAAGATTCAAAAACTCTGGCAACAGCACAGTATTACAGAGGAAATTGGACATGCACAAGAAGCAAATCAAACTCTAGTTGGCATTGATTGGCAGCATTTATAATGACTATCTGCTGAAGACTGGAACTTTATTAAAGATTTTTGTAATTCAGTAAGCTTTTCAAAGGAGAGATGAGGAAAAAAGTCTAAGGAAAAAACCCCCAACAAACTCAGTCCTGTTATTTAATCTTTGTTTTACAATGTATTTCATAAAGATACCAGTTAACATTAATCAAGTAAACTTCTTTATATGTAAGCAAGTTTTATTAGTCCTATAATTTGCACTGTGCTTCCTTCACAGAAATGTCTTGGGTTATAAACCTGGGCAAATGAACTTAAGTTTCTGATAAAAAAAAGAACGACTCTTTTTGGAAGTCTGACTATGATTTTTCATATGAACTGAAGAGAAAAAGACTGCTGAAACAGAAACTAGATAGAGCACAATTCCAGATTGTGTTTTGCCCCTTGCTAGTAATCTGAGCCGGTTTATTTATTATTCTGCATTTTAATACTTATGCTGTGTGTACATGCAATGGAATGAAGTAAGGAAGCAAATAATGTAGCAAATGGATGTTTCTGTCTGCATCAGTGAATAATTCACTCTTTCACTTGGTGTATCTAAAAGGATTTTGTCATTTGTACTCTTGCAGCTTTCTTGCTTCCAGTTGTTTTAGCTAAAAAAAACTAACACTAGCTTTACAAGTAAAATAATTTAATTTAAAGCTTTTTCCAGAGCATTGCACTCCTTAGAATGATGTCGTTTTTAATTTGAATTTAGCTGGGAAGCCCTTTCACTTTCAATTACGTGATTGGTTATTGGTATTCAAGGATTGACATTGTGCTTTAGAAATTATTTTAAGATAACAGTAATGTGTAAAAGTCACGAGAGCTAATTTTATGTTCATTTTCAGAAGCACAGAGGATATTTTCTTCATTTTTGTTAACAGTCAACTTCTAAGGTGCAAATCCCATCTTCTTTTTGTTGCAGATAAACTGAGTGGTTTCCTCTGGCTTTGAAGGGCCACAATCACACTGCCCACATTTTTGATTTTTTTTTTTTCTGTTGTCCCATCAAGTATATTTACTTTTTGGCTTGATTTAAAGCTCTGTAAAGATGTTTGCATATAGTATATTTTATAAATATATTCTATAACTGCGCAGATTTGCACTTGATATGAGGGTGCCTGAAGGCAGTGACTTTTCTAGCTGTATGTAATTAGACCTCCAAGGTGTCTCTAAAAATCACATTATGCTTACTGATTTAAAATAAAATCCATTACCTTTCCCTCTCCTATCTTCTGACAAATTAGTAAAATCTTAATTTACATAGTTCTGTTTCCTTAATAGTCTGTGGTTCTTTTAGTTAAGTCTTAATTTCTGACGATGTCTCAGCCCAGATAAGCAATTCTCTTCACTGTCTGCCAGGTCTTCAGTTACACTTGGTCTGACTGAATTGTTCCTATTTTTACAGATTTAATGCTACAGATAAATTTTGTATATTCATGGTGTACAGGACAATTTTTCAAATATTCAGTAATAGTATTGAGTGAAGATGTGAAGTATCAAATAAAGAAACTCGGCCAATGTGCGTGTCCTTTTCTTAACAACAGTACAGACTACTTTTGTCTCTATTACCTGCCATTTCTACATTGCTGTCACTTTTTACGAAGAGACGTGGAGAAGTTGCAGGGAAAAATGACATTAATGCTTTATCTTTGCCCTTCCCTACTTAAGGTGGTTGACATACCAACAGTTTTCTGTGCATGGTACTTAGAAATCCCACTTTTTTCCTGATGTTACTATTTCTTTGCTTTTTAAGCTATGTGCCACGGTTTCAAGTAATGTGTAACTGCACCGAAAAACTCTTTTCCTGTAATCGTAATATTAAAAAGATAATCGATGATTCTGACTCTGTGCAAACCAAAATATTGACAGCAAGAAGGATTTTTTGATTTTCCTCTGGGATCAGACTTGGAGACTGCAACCACAAATAGTTGCAAAGTACACAATTTTATCCCTTTTTTTGCAATTTGGTCATTCTTTACTCAAGACTTCTATTTTCTGATTTGTTTTGCATGTGTTTATATTAATGTAGAAATATTTATATATAACATTGTTTCAGTATCAGGGAAATAATATCTGTAATAAATTGGCTATAACTTTAATATTTACAGATTATGTGTACAATCTAGAATGTATTATGTTTTTGGGGGGAGAAAAAAAACCCCAACAAGTCCCACAAATATTCCCAAATACTATACCATCATAACAAAATACAAAACAAAACTGAAAGCATCAACTATGAATGAGTTTTTCATTCAACATGCAATAAGTACTTTTTAAATGTTGTTTTTAGAATTTTGCTGAGCTTGTTCCTTCAAGTGTGCCCCTTGTTAATCACAGGCTGACAGAAATACCTGGATGTGCAACATCTGCAATTCCCTGGCTATAAATGTAAGATGATTATATTATTAGTGTCACTTGCTTCAGTCAGCTAAACCTTTCTTGACCTTGACCAAAAATTCTAATTGTCTTTTTAAAGTATTGTAAGTTACATTTTATAAAGGGCTAAGAGTTGAGGTTCACATCAGTTACGTTATTTACCCTGTTCATACTAGAAGATAACACTTTTTACTCCCCCCTGTCTGCTACAGGAGACTCTTTTTTACTCTGCTGGAAGTCTTTAACCAAGAAAACAAACTCCTGATGCCTTCTGACTTGTGCCAAGAGCAAGTGCTCCCACAGCTCTCTTACCATTTCATGTGATGTTACAGGGAATTTGAGATGAAGTGCTCGTGGATTCTCAAGATTATTGCCACTTTCAGCTCTCCTCTGGTTCTCTACAGCTTCCTCCCATGTCCCTCCAACTAACCTTCAATGCTGATCACTAAGGAAGTAAATTTCATGCCTTCCCACTTTTAGCACTGGGAACAGCCTGGATTTGAAGGGTTCAATGTGTTCCTGCACTATACAGTGCACTCCTTTTCCTGGGACAGTGGACATGGAGTGTGCAGCTGCACAGACCCTTTTCTGTCCTTTCTCATTCGACATAAAGCCCTGCCAACTCTTGTGCTCCAGCCCTGGCATCTCATTTTAAGTGCATTTTATTATTTTATGTTAAATGACAGTGTTGTGTTTGGAAGCTCTGTCATTATGAAAATTTTCTCTGTGGCCTGAATGTGTAGAGGAGAAGCTGGATGCACAACCTACATTAAATCCCAGCTCTTTTCCTTTCTGGAAGATTAAATTTTACAAAGGGAGTTGCATCTCAAATCTCTTCACAGTAGTGTCATGATCAACTGAGTTTTCAATCAACCTCCCTTCTGCCTTGGACTCTCACCTGCTCCTTTCTAGGAATTGCCTCCAGCAGGAAGTGGTGACCCTCTATTTCCATTCTGCTGTTGAGATTATTGATTATAAATATGACAGTATTAAACAGTTTGGGCTTGAATATCAGCCCTTGGGGAATTCCACTTGTAACTGGTTTCCTTCCAACTATTCATTGCCACCCTCTGAGCCTGAAAATCCAGCCAAGATTCTATCCACCTTGCAGTCTGTCTAGTTTACATCTCCCCAAATTGGTTATGAGGATGTCAGAAATCATATTGAAAATTCTTCTAAAGCAAGACGTGCTCTTCAGAAAGTGTTTTACAGCAACAAAATATAGAAAAAGAGACACAAGGAGGCCACCTCTGGTAATAGCAAGAGATACTGGGTTCGTCTTTATGGGGTTCTATGGATCTTGGGATTTGTGTATTTTTGTATTGAAATCAGCTTAGCTTCTGTTGAGCCAGTCCTGCAACACAGTGGGAATGGAATGGTGCTTTTCATATAGTAACTTGCATTAAAGGAACTTTCATAGGGAGGCATCCCCTTCTCACCATTAGCTGTTCAGTTCCTTAGCTCCGTACCGTGATTGTCCCAGAGTTCTTCTTGGTGCTGAGTGGAAAAGATTGCAGACTTCATGGGAACATGACTGGATTCGGTTATTATCCAGGCTTGCCTTCTGCAGGACTACTTCCAGGTGCTGAAGGAGTGGTGCAAGCCTGCCAGCCACCCCTCTGCATGCACAGCTAACACGTTGCTGTTTGACTCTGCTTTCTCTGGGTAGCTTGTTCAAGCTCTGGGGAACGGCTTCTACATCTCCTCAGGGACAGGCACACACAAAGGTTGCTTAGCAGCAATGGGAAGCCTTACAGGCAAGTAGTTTTTAGGGAAATGTCTCTCGTATCATGAATTCTTTTTGGTTTGGTTTTTTTTTTGTTTCCTCTTGGGATTTGAATGTTGAAGAATTAGAAGGAGTGGAATTGGCTTTTCTTTTCGGGCTGTGTTCACGCAAAGGTGGGAATAATCTCTCAGGAAGAACTTTGTAAATAAGTATTGCTGAAACAAAAGCTGTCCATGTGCTGGTGCCTGATGGAAGCCACGTGGAGTGCATGGATAGCACACTTTCATCTCCAGTGTCTTATAACTTCAAGTTATGAGTGAGCTTCACCCTGTGGCAGTGTCATTTGTTGGTTTGGGCAACCAAAAATGACTGATGGAAGAGCACCACTGTAAGCCCAGGATAATTATGTAGAGTTGCCTGCTTGGCTGCTGTGACTGCAGGGAGAGCACACACCACAGGCAGCTCTAGAGCTTGGAGGCATGGCCAGGAGGAGCTGGAACCTCCCTGCCTCTGTTTGCTGCCAGCCAACAGTGCCTGTGGAGTCTGGGAATTCTGCTGTTGTGGAAGTTTGAACTGCTGGGTCAGGGACAGGGAAGAATTTCATGTCAGTGGCATGGTTGGGGATCCCAGCCTTGGCTGAGGCTCTCTATGTGTTAGTGCTTTCCCTCATACCAGGTTCTGGAAGTTCATCCACTGGAAAACTCTCAGAGGCCTGGCTGAAAGTCCCACAGAGCTCTGCTTTTCAGACAGTTAAGCAGCTTTTTCCAGTAAGGGGAAGAAGGGATTTCATTTTCCATTTTATCCCAAGGCTAAGGATGAGGAGAAATAGTGATTCCTGGTTCTGTTCTGGGAGAATCAGCTCTCTTGTGGCTAATTCAGGTGTAACTTTTATGCAACAGTATTGAGCTAGTTTCGTTGATAATACTATTTTTCACCTTATAATAGTCAGTGTGTATGAGTTAAATGTGTTACAGGCTGATAGAGGAATATAAGCTGCAGTAAAATAGTTCAGGTTTTTACAAAGCAGGGCCGTGTGATTACCACATGTTGGATGTGTGTTGTACCCCTCTGGTCATGTCGGGAGTGTTTTGATGCTGCTCAGTGCCCCTTAACACCAGCTGGCCCTGAGAAGTAGCTGAGTATTTATGATGTATTTATTTATGAAAGCTCAGTACTAAAACATCCTCTCACTTCCACTTGAGACCCTGTAGAAGGATATGTTGATTGCATCTTATTTCAGTTCACTGTATCCACCCACACACACCCATATGCACACCAAGGGCTGTCTGTGTCCAAGGGGTCTGGCCAGGACTAGGTGCTACAGAGGACAGAAGCAGTGGCTTTTGGAAATGTCTTTTATATTCTTTGGGATTCAGTAGGACCTGTGGGGCTATGTTTTGCCTCAGTATCCTGCTTCACCCATCCTAAATCTTGCCTGTTGTCTTTTCCTGTTTTGGTTGCCTTGGCTGGTACATAATAACGTGAAGAGGACTGGCACTCACCGCACACTCTCCCTCTTGCTGCCAAAGCACAGGTCTGCTGCTGAGAAGGCGACTCTACCACGGCCATTTGGAGCTCAGGCTGCCTGGGCTGGGTGGAAACAACACATTTCTCAGCATCTTCCCACTTTATTGCTGTCAGTCACTTCCCTTGTTATCCATACACACTGCTCTTTAAAGGCTTGCTCAGTTATTTCTTCTGCTGTTTCATACATGTACGTTTCTATTCATACTCATTTGTGGCAGTTTTAACATTTCTTCTACAAATCTTTGTTCCACAGATAAAAACTGCTTTGCATATTTTTATGTTGAGGCTTTTGCATATCCATCCTCTTTTTTTTTTCCTGCTCTTCTGCCACCTTTCCCCCTCTGCTGGCATGCAAACATTAGATGCCCAAATCTTACATCTTTGATGGAGAGATTTGTCAAACACTCCTCTCTTGGAGGAAAAAAGAAGAGGGAGAGTATGAGGAGTTTCGCAGTGCGCCAGGTGTAGGAGCTACGAAATGGCAAGTACTGATCCTCGTCTCCATGACAGCAATGATTAAATGTTACTTTTTCATCAGTTTGTGAATATATATTTTCACAGTCTCTTTTCAGACAGCGTGAGCTCGGAGGTGGTAAGTTTTCCAGCTTGTCCTTTGCGTGGGATCCTGGAAGGAGAGCCAGACTGGGTAGAGAGCCCCGGGCAGGGTGGGACAGCTGAGCTCAGGTTAGGGATGGTGTCTGTGCAGACCACTGCGGAATATTTTAGTGACTTATAAAACCAAAGTGTTGATTTGAAATCAACCATGTATTTGAGGAACAACGTGTGAAATGTATTTCTGTACTTGCAGTACTCTTAAGTGTGGAGGATGGTACAATGTGTTAATGAATAGGAGAGAAGATTATATAAAATAGTGAGGGCGAGGGGATCAGCAATGTGTTCACTGATGTAATTCACTGGTGTTCTCTAACTAGAGATGCCTGCATTAGAAAGGTACTGTTTGCTCCCCATAAAGACAGCTCCAAGAAGCCTGTGTTTTCTTGCAGTGATTGTATCAGAGTCTTGGAATGAACGTGCAATTTAGCACAAAATACACTAGAAGAGGAAAAGAAATCTGCAGTAATTGCTAGGCATCTACTTAATGCTGCTGAACTAGTCAGGTGTCTCGTCTGTGTATAATAATTCCTTTCAGGTCAGTTTTGGTAATTCATAAAGTGCTCTAATAGCTGAAAGCTTGGAACATGGCATGAACTCTGAAACAAAGAACTTTGTGGGTTTTTTTTTTTTTTCTGTGTACTGCTTTGTAATTCAGGCTTTAAGCTCCACTCTGTCAGCTTGAACAGGATGGAGCTGAAAACATGGAATTTTGAGTTGGTTTTTTTTCTAATGAAGTGGTACATGCTCTACACTAGCAACATGTGTGTCACTTGGAGCATGCAGAAGCACAGAGTGTTCAGCTGGGAGGCTTGGGGTAACTGCTTCTAATGCCAACATGTGTGAGACAAACATTTCCATGTGGGCAGCGTTTCAAATCGTTGGGCAGATGTGGAAGAACAGGCATTGAAAGGTGTCACATCCATTTAGGACAGCAAACCCAAGACCCAAGGTGGTTGCTTCATTGCCCTGGAGCACAGTGGGTGCTCAGAGTGGGAAGCCCTCCTCCAGGTATGGCTGCTGAGGTGCATGTGGTTTCCAGGGCTGCAGCAGCAGTGGTTGTGGTGAGAGGAGGATGGGGTTGAATCCTGCTCTCAGAGGTTCGGGATCCACTTGTAAGCCTTCACCAGTGACAGAGACTCAGCTGTGAAGTATTTGAAGAGGGTATGTGACACTGGGAATGTCTACCTGTGTAAGCAGCACTCCTGGTCGAGTGCCACCTTGCAAAGAGGGAGGGGGCAGAAAGTTTTGTCCCACTGGAGTCAGAGATGTGGTGTGGTAGGATTTATTTGAAATCTAGGCAGACCACTGTTTTTTCCTGAACAAAATGCTTCCTGAAATGCATTTGATCCATTTTCAATATTACCTAATGTCAAAAATAATCTAGAATACTCTAAAATAATTTTAAAAAGAAGTCAGAGAAGTAGAGAATAAATTTGAATTTTAAGTCCTAATTACTTTTAACATTCTGGGATGAAAACAAGAAATGCTGTCAAAATTTACTTAAAATATGCCAACAGCAACATTACAGAATCAATTTTACTTATGCTCTTGATTAATTTATGTAATTAATGAAAGATTCATTCATACCAAGTTGTGAATTCACCTTGTCCTTGTTGGTATGTCCCCCTGTGTTTTTGTCATTTTTAACCTTAGCCTGTTATTTGTACCAGAGAAAACATGTGTGTAAGTGGGAAAACTCACACCTGTCTGCAAAAGTGTTTGCCTAAGGCAGAGCTGTGCCACCCTCTGGACAGGTTATTTGGGTGTCTGGGAAGGAAGGAGGTGATTTGTAAGAGAAAAACGTTGTGTTTGGGGACTGTGTGTGTGCTGGAACTGATGAACACAGCCGGAGTCTCCTTCCAGCTTGGGTCTCCTGGCATTGGTGCCTGGCTGGAGCGAGGTCTCTGTGTGTCTCCGGCTGGGCAGGACAGCATTTCTTTGGCACTGCTGTTAAATTCTGTGTCATCATGGATTTCAAAATGACTTCTGTCGGTTGTTTTCTTTTTCCAAGAATTAAACATTTTCACTCTATTACCAAGGGAGTCAGTCTGGGGAATTGTGTGCCAGAGACTTAGTGCTTTGTTCTCCTCCTTTCATCACTCTCCAACTGCAGTTGTGCCTTTCCAAGTTCCACAGGCCCAAGTCTCCTCACTTCTGCTTTGCAATGCTTGTCCCTGTTTTGCCCAGGAATGTGGTGCTTGCTTGCCTGGTGCAGGGGGTGTGCATCAGTCTGGCGGCAGGCTGCAGACCTGCCCTTTGGTCCTTGTTTCACTCTTTGACTGGTTCCTGTGATTCCTGCACCACCCTTTGCTCTGGAGAGCTTTGAGAACAAACCATGGAAATGTACTCCCTCGTGATTTATGGGCTATCCTCTTAGTAGAAACAATCAGGCAAGAGTAGTTGTTTGTGTGTGCTTTGTGGGAAACTGGTGGGATGGGAGGTGCTCAGCCTCCCTCTGGCACCAAATGTCAGGGGGCGACTTCAAAAAGGGGGTGTTCCCCAGGGCAGGCTGCTGCAGAGACTGTGATGGAGAGTCTACAAAGCTGAGCTCCAGGCCAGGGTTTCCTCCAGCTTCCCCACCTCACAACTGTGCTTTGGACCCAAATTCAGAAATATCTGTGAAATTACATGGGAACAGCAAATGCAGGTGCTTTGAGAGAGGTGTTTTAGTACTTCAGTAGTCAGTGGGTCACTGAACACTATAGGTCTGATGTAATTCAGGAAAGGTTCCATGTAGGCATGACTTCAGATTTGAGATAGCTGCATTGCTGTTGCCAGAAATAAAGTTGCCTAAGCCTGTGTCTTCCCCACAGGGGGCTGTTATCACATGGTTCCATTCTATTTTTCTGGCCTTATCTCTTAATTAACTAATCTCTAATAATGCTCTTTCTTTTCTTTTTTTTTTAATAAGCATTTGTGATCCGTCCCCGTTTTCCATTGATTATGCTAAGAGCAGCGCTGGCTTTTTTCACAAAACAAGTAAGTCGGGTGTAAATCAGTAACTGTTTTGCTGAGATCCCTTTTTCTTTATATCAGCCTTGAAAATCTTCCCAGCCCTTCAGCCAGGAGCTCCGCGGGGCCTGTGAGCCCGATATAGCATTCCCATGCTCTTTGCTAAGCTGCACACTTGTATTTGTGTGGTATTACAAAATGCCCAAGCTCATGTAATGCATGGAGGCTAATCTTATCAATTGTATTAAGGCTACTTAGGAACTAATAGCTTTAAGGAAGCTGTTTATATTTCCTCCTTTAAAGCACTTTAGTCAATTTTCTGTGTCCATTCAAATAAAAGTCATCGGTAAAATAGTGCACTTTTTGTCATTTCTTTTAAAAGTGGCATTTCTTAAGAGTTGACACTTCAAGGCCTTGGGCTGGCTCTCAGATCTGGGTACTTGGATTTAAGCTGCTAATCCATATGGAGGTACCTAAAAAGAAGTGGCCTGGTTTGCATGAATTAAGTTCACATCCTTCTGAAGTTTATTAGTTTGAAAATCAGGGCACGGCTCTGGAAGTTGTCGGATTGCTGCAGGGAGATTTGACTTTGTGAGCTTTAGACTTAAATTTAAAATAAGAACAATATGTTCTTTTGAATGTCCATTGCAACTTAAACAGGGGGAGAAAAAGAGGTTATAAACCCAGCTGACTACCAAAGATCCTGGGGATGCCAGTGGTTTCACTGGTTCAGCATGACCAGAACATCACGTTCATGGCTGTGAAAATGTTTTAATTCCTATGTACTACAAGAGGATGCTATTAAAATAGTACAGCAAATTCTGTTTCTAGTAAGAGGCAGGTGATTTAGGGGCCTGCTTGCACATCCTGAGCTTAGCTGGGCACACGAGATGAGGAAGGTTTGCTTTTTCTCAGAGCATTATATAGAGGTGGGGAAAACCTTCCCAGGTATAGGAACACATAAAACAGATCAAAAAAAAAAGAATTCAGAAGGAAAAAGTCAGCAGTAATGCAAATTAAAGAAATCTGTATTAAATTGTATATATTTAAACATTTTCTTTAAAGAGATCTTTACTTGCAATAACATTTTAATACCTAAATTTACATTTGCAGTCAGCAGAAATACCTTTATCTAGAACAGCTTTTGCAGTATCACAAGTAAGTATGTGTAAGACTGAACGAGTGATATATTACATGTAATATTGTACAAAGCAGTCGTATTACAATCTTGTGGTAATCATAAGATGTCACAAAGATCTTCATCAACCAGGAGGCTTTATTTTAGACAGCATTAGCCCATATACTTTTTGTTCCCTGGTTCCAGTACTGTTCTTCATAAGCCTGTCTCAGATGGTCTCTTTACCTGCCTGATAGCATTGCTCCGGGAACTGGCTTCTCCAGTGTGGCATTGAAAGAATGGTGTGAAAATTTGTTATGTTGCTTTAGCAATAACCTGATAAAAAATAAGAGACCACGAATAATTGGAGAGTCCTGTCTAAATTAGTATCCTAAGCCAGATTTCTAGGACTGTAATAAATCTAGATCTCTTTGAAAAGTCAGTCTAGTCAAATAACTGGTATAGATCACAGCTCGCTGAAGCCTCACAAGGAAAGACTGTAATTAATCCTTGTCACGCAGCTCCTATCCACTTGTGACTCCTCTGAAAAGCTCTTCGCTGGTACATGTGGCCACATCGTGTGCCATCCACAATCCTGTTCTTCTCTAATGGACCAGCTGAGGGAGGCAGCTGGCCCCAGTGACACCCTGCTGAGCAGGGAGGAGCTGCTCTGGCTGGTACAGTTCTGTCCCTCAGCAGAGCAGGAGACGATAGGCTGTGGTGAGTAGCAAGTTGGCCGTTTGTCAGTGCCCTTGCCCTAGTCAGTCTTATGCACAGGAGAGGAGAGTGACTTTTTAATTCATTATTGTAACTAAATTCACGGTCATAACTAAAGTTAAAAAGCTTTGACCAGCTTCAAGAAAGTGAAAGGACACCACAGACACCTGTCAAAATCAAACCTTGCATGCAGGTGGCCTGAAACAGCCTGGGCATTGAGATGGAAACTACGGCTTGATGTACGGACACATCCCTACCTGTCCTGCCTTGAACTGATCTGTCCTTCCTAGAAGGAATTTGGACATCCTAGAAGCTGGAGGTGCTGAGTGCTGCTGGGGCAAGTGCACAAGTGATTAAGAACGAAAACCAGTGGGCTGTGCAATGGTGACACAGCTGCAAACACTGCTCCCTTTGAGGGCCGGCCACCAGCCAGGGAGAAGGGACCCACTGAGAAACCTCTCCCAGCTACACCCCCGAGAAGCAGAGGGTTTACACAGCCAGGGTAAAAATAAGTGTGGTGCCTGGCTTGCAGGGAGGGACTGAGGTGTCTGCAGTCGTTGGTGCAGGAGGCTGGGGCTTGTTCTTTCAGGTTTCTTTCCCTTTAGCTGAAATTATCTGGCAGCTGAAAATAAACTCAAGATGATGCTCCGCTCCCTTATTAGAGGCTGCACACCACAGCAAACTCTTTCCATATTTTATTCCAACTTGAGAACAGGATCCTCCAGCTATGACAGTATGTTTGGAGAGATGCAGCATATGCAAAATGTGCCTTCCCTTTTATTTAAAAGATATAATGAGGAGCACCCTCTCACTGATAAAGAAAAGTAAAATTTGCACATTGGGGATTGATTTAAACTCAGTTTTCCCTGGCCTGAAAGGGTGAGACTTGATATACTTGTGGATGAAGGTTATGCATTTTCTAGGCCCCTGGAAAACATTTAAAGTGTGAGTTCTAAGTGGCCTGTCTGGCTTTGAGTTTGTCATTTTCTTGCCTTAAATCAGTTGGGCTTTATTCTGGAGCAAGTTATGAGATGACATACTCTGTAAAATACCCAGAGTAACCATAACTGGCACATGCTCATAGCCAGGATTCCACCCACTACAAGACGAATCTTCTAAGATTCTGCAAAGAATTTAAATACAAGGTGAAGCATAAGTCTACAACACATGAATTCAAGATATACAGCCTGCAAAAAAACCCCGAGAAACAAACCCTGTGAATCTTACCTGAATGTTGTTTTCATGATGCTTGGCTGCTTCATTAAATTACAGTTTTTGCTTAGTACATAAATTCTCAGCATAAGTTTCCATTTTGTTCTATGTACATCTTAAGAATACAGCAGAAAATACCATTGCTTAGCACATTAACAAAAATCACATATGAGAGGGTTGTCAAAATACCTGTATACTAAGTTATATACAATTCTGGAAATCCTTCTTTCTTCGAATTCTATCGTGTTACTCTCCAGAAACCCAATCTGTTTGTCCTTAAAAGCTGAAGTACAGAAAGTATGCTGATGAAACAACTTGAGAAAAAAATATTAACTTTTCAAATTCCACTTTTAATTTAAAAATAAGATGGAATGGGTCAACATGTGATGCCAGAAATCTTCTTTTTTTAATTTTTTTTTTTTTTCTTAAACTAACTGTCTCTGATAAGAGAACACATGAATATTGCAAGTCCTAGTTGGGGTCATATCCCCAAAAGGATATGGATATGGTGTACTCACATCATGGATAAGTGTTTTATCCCAAGGTGCTCTATGTTGTATGCTCCCATGTACAAAAGTGAACATGCATAGAAATGTATATTCTGGTGGTTGATACATAGCTTTTAACAGGTAGATGTATTCACAATTCTCAGTTTGCGTTATTTTTCTCTGAGAAAAAGTCCACCTCAATGAGCAGCTCAACTGACTGTTGTGATGGCTGGCGTCTTCCCACCTTCCTCTCCTTCGGCCCCTTCGGCTCCTGCTTCCACTTGGTTGAACTTACCCAGCTTTTTCAAATTCTCCAGCGCGGATTTGAAAGTGTCCTTCAGGCTGTTCTCCAGGACCCACCCCTCGCTTTCGCATTCGGGGTCTTCGGGATTGGCAATGCTTTCCAGGGAGGTGTGCAGAAGGCGCAAGCCCACCATCACCGACATCTGTGCCAGGCAAGGGGAAAGGCAGAGCGCGTCAGCCAGGCCTGGGCGCTCCCGTCCCACCCTCCCTGTCTGTCCCCTGCTGTGGGCAGCCTGGCTGCTGCCCTGAGGGGCCCTGTGGCCTCCCCACGTGCCCCGTCAGTGTCGCTGCCTCCCGGGAGGTTTTAATGCATTCCCAGCTGCTGTGCACTGCATGTCCAGTTTGGATGTGCAACAATGCCCCTGGCCACCACCCACCCACTTGGTTTTAACTAAATATTTTGACTTTGCATTGACCTTAATATGCTTGGTGAGTATATTAAGCTGATCAAGGAGATACTAATGAATTAGCTTCTCTGCACAACGGAGCAGCATTAGGATTTGAGCCATTAGTTTGTCTGCTTCAGATTCTGATTTTGTTTTAATATAGGTGTGTGCAAATAAGGAAACCAAGGCAGCAGGTGATCTCTCCCTGGTTCCATCTAAAACAAATTTGTATTTCTGATTAAATATTACCTAGTTCCAGCAGCCTTGACTGAGACTTTTTCTACTGTACTGTGTAAGACTGCTGACACTAGCAACACCCTGCACCTGCCTCCAGAGAGAAAGTCTGTTTTCAGCCAGTCTCCTGCCTTCTAACACCATTCAGAACAATCTGACATCACCCTTGTGGTGCTTATGAAGAAAAGTGATCGATGAGTGAAGTAGAGAAGGAAAGGAGAGCAGCTACCAGAACCAGCCTGGTGACGTGGTAGGGCAGGTGGTGGGGATAGGGCAGCTGTAAAATGGTTTGGTCCTTCGCGTGCTGGGTAAAGCTCAGATGGAGAACACCTACTGCTGTCAGGACCTCGTAGGATTTGTTCTCTAAGGGAAGTACGATGCCTCCGTTACCCTATCCAATTTCCCAAGGAACTGATTACTTTTGGTCCTCCTAAACCCTGATGGCTAAAGAGACAGGCAGATTTGAGGCTGGGATTCAACCACAAGGTGAGGCCAATGGCAGAATTCACATCTGGCTTTTGGACCCAAGGGACTGCCCAAACATGTTCTTCCCTGGACCATCCATCAGCCTGTCTGCTGTGGTCATCCTACTTGTGTATGCCTACAAACTCTTGGAAGACTAAAACTACTCTTGGCTACTCTCAAAATTTGCAGATGTTTGTATTTCTCTGCCTTCACTCAAAATCAGAAAGGGAAAAACATTGGTCAAACAAACAAGCTTCATCAAATACTTCCATATCCACAGACAAATGTTCATACTGCTTAACACAGGAAAGTATGACTAGCCACACTTTGGTCTCTATGGGAGCTTCTAGTGGCTGTGAGTCTGGAAATAGTCTCATCTAGCCAGTAATATGTTGACTTAAATTAGTTAAAGCACTATTCTATAAAAGTCACAAGAAGTGACAAATCCCATCACGTTAGTCTTGGGATTTAAAGCCTTTGACACTTTCCTTCCAGTCTGAGTCCCAGTTTTGCTGCTCTCACTCATGGGACTGATATCTTTGAAATCAATGGCTGTTTCAAGTGCAGATTAACAGGGGTGGGTGCAGGAAATGGCCTCCACGTTGCTCTCAACTTGTGCTGCCTTGCCGCATGTCAGCAGGAGCTTTGTTTTGTGATTGACTTGCCAAGCGCCACTATTTGACAGCCAAAGTCGGTGGACTGGCTGCCTGCATTGCTCTAAGTCACTAAATATGATCATGCTTTTAAAAAGGAACATGCTTGCGCAGCATGGAGCATCTGATCTGTCCTCGGATGAGATTTTGTGACATTTTCTCTCATTTTAAGACTTTGTTTTCTTAAAAACCTTTCCAAGCAAGATTTCGAGTCCCTGAAGCTGAGGTTCCTTAAAAGCAATGCAAAATGTCTGTGTTCTTGTCAGCTCCACTGACCTGAGCCTGCCTTCTCTGCCAGATAAGGAGAGCCCAGGAAGTTTGAGACAGGTATCTGGTAAATGATCCTATATGATCATATATCTCCTATATGATCACAGAGAGCATTGGACCACTATCAGTTTAGCTGAAGTCTTGCACCAGGGAAGGCATAACCCCATGCACCAGGATGTGCTGGGGGTGACTGCCTGACAGCAGCTTGGCAGCAAAGGGCCTTGGGGCTCTGGATGACACCAAGTTGTCCTTGAGCCAACAACGTGCCCTTGTGACAAGGCAGGAACATGGTATCCTGAGCTGCATTAGACAAGAATTGGCAGCAGGTTGAGGAACGTGATCCGTTTCCCCTCTGCTCAGCTCTGGTGAGGCCACAGCTAAACCTCCAACCTTAACCAGTCTGGGAGTTGTAGATTTGAGCTTAACCACAGTCCAGCACAAAAGGCTGGGACGTCAGAGCCCCGGAGTGAGGCCAGTCTTGCTGAGGGATGATTTCCCTGCCATGGAAACGCTTGTCATTTCACAGCAACTTTAAAGTGCCAGGAAGAATGTGGCTACAGTGCTTCTCCAGGGCTAGGGCTGGTGGATCCCCCGCACCACAGTGTGCTGGGCCCCTCCAGCTGGGCCAACAGAGCAAGCTGTATCCATCTGGAGGCTCCCTGCTGCCTGTGGGCTGGTTTTGAAGATCACCAGGGGTTCACTCCTACTGTTCAATGCATCAGAGAGTTTACTCTCCAGCACAGGACAGGCAGAGTGCCTCCTGTGAATGTCTCAGTGCTGTCTTGGAGCTCAGCCTGGGCCCGGTCTCTGGCACGTGTGAGGTGAATCCCAGGGTCTTGGCTGTTGCAGTAGCTGTGACCTATTGAGATCCACATGTTTGCACAAGTGGAGTATCTCAGGAACCAGCCTCAGCCCTCTATTCCTTTTGAAATGCTTTATTCAGGGCACCCTTGAACCCCTCTTTTCCTCTCTGCTGGCTGAGGCAGGTCAAGAAGATATGTAGGCTTGCTCTTCTTGACCTTCTGCAGCGAAGCCCATCTGTTTGCCAGGGTTTAGCCTGAGGCGGCTTAGCCAGAGCAGGGTGTGATCTTTTTTTGTCATCCTCATGACCACTTGTCACTCATGGGAAGCCTAGAGCTTTTGTTAGGAAAAGCAGCTTCTGGATATTAGCATTCTTTTCAAATCGAAGTTTTGGTATTTCAAATTAGGTTCATTCTTGCTTGTGCCTAATACAGAAGGGTGAAACAGAAATGGCCTTCCCTGAGGTCCCTACACCTGTTTGGCATGTTACCTTTTTCTACAGCTCAGAATAACAGCTGTGATCAGTATTTCCCCCTGAAAGGGGAGGGAAATACTGATCACACCTCAATTCCACCAACTCAGCCAGAAGAGTCCTCCACAGCACCCAGAAGGGCTTTGCTGGAGAAGTACTTGGTTTGAGTCCACAGTGGCTGCAGGTATAAAGAAACCCAGGAATTTGCTTTTGCACTTTTCTTTGACTTCCCAGGAAGTCAAAGGGGAAACGAGAAGCTCAGAGCCAGCACAACCACTGTCCCTGGGCCCACCCTGCTCAGACCAACACTTACCTTGGCCAGGAGTTGGGACCTCTGCTGCCCTCCTACTCAGCATAAAATTGCTTCCTATCCTGACTGGGATTTAAAGGAAGCGGTTATATTTCAAGTGAGACTAAATTAATATCTGTTTCCTGCTTTGCTTCCTCCCTTCAAAGTTTGCCTTAAAAGCAAAGGGAATTTCAGACCCAAATCAGGGCCCTTTATGGCAGAATATCAGGCAAGTCATAAATATTCAGGAGGGCAAGTTATTGTAACCCAGGATCGTGTTGTTTCTTTACAGTTTTGCCCTAAAAGTCCTCTGATTGCCTGAAAAAAAGTCTCACCTGTTTTGAAAAAGACAAAGAAAGGAAGACCTTATTTCTCATTATGCCACAGGCTGAAAAAAATACTCAGGTATACTCTGAAGAGTTAGACATAAAATACTGCATTTTTATCACTGCTATTAATGTTAACATATCACTGTCACTAATCTCTTGCAAGTTAGCAGAGGTATGTTACAGGTTCCTAATAATGATTTTTTGCAGCTGGCATTGGTATTTTTGCGCATTTTCCCCCTGAGTTTTTGAATTTCTTTGACTTTCAAATACAGCTGAAATTCCCCTCTCTCAAAGAACTCTGCATTTGAATCTGAGCTAAAATAAAGACCTTCTCTTTTTTTTCTTACCAGAATAACAGTGCAAAGAGGTAGTGCATTTCTCTGCAGTTCGGAGCAGTTATTTTTAAATGAACACAACACGGAGTAACTTTATGATATTTTTTTTTTCAGTTCACAGATTTAGGTAGGTGTTTATTTTCTAAAAAGCATCTTCATTCCTGGAAGGCTGTAGGCCAGTGCTTGTAACAAAATGTAACTCATCTTCTTTTAATTTGCATGCATCTAAATTTTTTAAAAGGCAGCTGAATCATTTAAAATAGGCAATGCCATTTGCAGCAGCCATTCCAAGGGTTGGAAAGGACCAGCTGCACCCCAGGGAGCTGCACCCTGCCTTTTAACAGCAGGTCCTGCCTGCTCTCCGCATCCAGCACCTCACGTTCCAACCTTCGTGCCACTGCCAGCTCACGCTCCCTGAGCATTAGTGTTGATTAAACACCCTGGCTAGAAAACTGGCCCTCTCCCAGAGGCAGGAGATTCACTGCATTGGATGAACAGTATTTTATCAGCCAAGCTGCACTTTGGGTTATGGTGCCCACAGACACCTGCCCTGGGCAGTGTTGGCACCTGTTTGCATTTGCGTCGTGGTTTTGGGAAGCGTAATAAAATAAATTTAATCCAGCTGCTCCACCTAAACCACTTTTTCTGACCAAGAACCTCGGTGGAGCTGATGAAGGTCCACATGCTGCCTTGAAATCGTTCCACTGTGTGCAGCTTAAAGTCTTATTTTCTTCAGTGTGTAAACCCTTTAACTGCACTTTCTGTCCCACTAATTACTGTCATGTCTTTCTGATGTGCTGCCTTTTTGTGTTTCTCATTCCCCACAAATGGTGACGCACAAAAACTTAACGCATCTGGACAGCAGAGCCCTCGCACTCTCTTCCCTGCTCAGCACCTTGCCTTTGACAGAAAATCACTCCCTTTTTCCCTCCTGCTGTGGGATACTCGAGGCCCTGGCCCCTGCTCTGCAAGAGGGGTCTGCGATCCCACACCCACTCCACCTCTGGCTCCAGCCTGGCACCTTTCAGCCCTTACTCAGCCATTAGATATTTTCTCAGTCAAAGAACAGGGAAATTTATTTTAAATAGGTTTGATTTTCCCTCAGAAGCCCACGCTGAAAATTGCCCTGCTCCCTCACAGAAGGGTGTCTGGAGCGGGGGCGGGGAGGGCTACCTCAAAGAGCCAGACGAGGAGGATGACGGCGCCCATGGAGCTCATCATGCCGCTGTAGTAGTTCAGGAGCGCTTCCCGGCAGCCGCGGCGCCACAGGTTGAGCTCCTCGGTTTGGTAGTCGTAGCTGTAGTGGGCAGAGTTGTTGGTGACCTGGTACTGGATGCAGGGCCTGGGGGAGCTGGGGTTGCAGCAGCTGAAGGGGACGCCGTCCACCAGGTACCTCCCGTCCACGTTGCTTTTGATGCGGCTACGAGCAAGGGCAGGAGGGAGCGTGAATACACGCGCACAGACACACAGACACACAGACAGACACACAGACACAGGGACACACGGACAGACACACAGACACACGGACAGACACACAGACACACAGACACAGACACACAGACACAGACAGACACACAGACACAGACACACAGACAGACACTCAGACACACAGACACAGACAGACACACAGACAGACACTCAGACACACAGGCAAACAGACACAGACACACAGACACGCATGCAGACATACACACAGACACAGACACACACACACACACACACAAACACACACAGAGACAGACACACAGACACACACAGAGACAGACACACGAAGATGTCCAGGAGCAAATCTGCATGAGGAAGGAAAGCAAAGGCAAGGAGGATTTTCCACCGTGCCTTTTCTCCATGTCCCCCTGTTCACATTGTGGTGTTTGTCCAGGGCATCCTTCCTCTCCGAAATTCTTTTCTATGTCAAGGCTACACTGAATCTGTAATTAACTCCTCCTGGTGGAAATGCGTGCCCTTGGGTCGCTTCTTCAAAGAAATTAATTTTTAACAAAAGTAAATGGCAGAGGGAATTCAGGAGGGGCAGTCAGGGAAGAGTGATCACAGCATAGTTAGGGTAGAAGGGAGGTGCTGGAGCTGGCCTGAGCTTGGAAAAGAACCCAGAGCAGCCTTAGGACCCACCATATCCAGCTAGACCATTGATCCAGCAAAGCTAACGGCTTCTTTTTGATGATAATAGCTCCAGGGAGGGGTTGAGCAATTTTTCTTGGCTTGGGAATGTAGCCAGTATTGAAAACATGAAATGTGCTTCAGCAACAGGATGTTGCAAAATTTCCAAAGTCTTTGCAGGAGCTCCCCAGCTATTGTTCATCTGACACTGTGGTTGTTCTCTGTAAACAGTCATTTAGCCTGGTGTCTTAGAAGATGTTTAGATGAAAGTTAACTTAGAAGGCAAATAGTTCCACTGACTCTGCAAAAATACTATAATAAAAGGACTGCAGCTCTAAACCAGGCCATTTGGCTTAGAAAATGACAGAATGGACAGCCCCAGTACTCTAGAGAGGAGAAAAAAAAAATCTGAGTGTCACTTGTAGCTTTCTTTATGGGTAGTTTAAAATGGTGTCATAGTGAGAGAGGTGATTCCAACAACCTGGTGAAGGGAAATTCCACTGTGCAGTTGTGACCTAAATATATCTAACCAGCAAATGCAGTTGAGGTTTTCTCTCTAAATGTAATGTGTGCTCTGGACTGGGTCTAATTCCCATTCATGTGTAAATGCCCCACCAGTTTCAGAGAGATTGGATCAGGCCTTTGCTCTACAAATAATATAAAAATCCCATTGTGGAGGACATACTCCCACCTTCCCTGGAATTAAGGGGAACTGAACTATTGGCTTCAAAGGGGCCAGACCATCCCACCAGGAATGGGAGCAGAGATTGTGCACCACCACACATCACAGACCTTGAAGTCACAAACACCCATTTGTAGATGTTTAATGCCCTATTGTCTGCCTCAGTAGTACGAGGAAATTACCTTGAGTCTCAGTCCCAAACAAGGCATCAGTTATTAAGGACAGTATAACCTTGTTTTCCCTGTGTGCATTGCCCTTCCACTGCTGCTGGATTAAGTTACAGCTCTCTAATCTCCATATAATGCTGGCAAGGTTTTTTCAAGTACTTATTTATACCCATGGGCATACCTTCGCAATGGAAACACCCCCTCATTCAACAGGGAATGTACTTGGTTGTAACCCTGCAGTGCAAGGGGTTAAATCTGTAATAGTTTTCACTAAAAAGTTCTCATTCAGAATTGCAAAACAACCAGAGCACCCAACAAGTCAAAAGAACATGCAGAGAGACACACACACAAGTGAAATACCATTTACACAGTCAGGCAGGGCTCCCAAGAGATCCCAAGAGATACACAAAGCTTTTTTTCAAAATTACTTCAGACATTTTTGATACAGGCAGTATATTTAAAAGGCAGATTGCTTCCAGTTTACAGGACCCATTATGCAACCACAGAGCATAAACATTAATGAATGGTGTTCCCAAAGAACTTGGAATAACCATCTCTTTCCCCGGTGCTTAATTTTTTAAAAGGTTGTGGGTATTTATGCCTAATGCCATTTTTTTAATTTCAAAGGTTCATTTTGTTCTCATCTTTATTTTCTGCTTGAGCTTACTGCACCTAACCTGATTTTGGGATTACTGCCTCTTTGGGCACTGACATCAAAGCCATTAAGGTGTTTCTAGTCAACAACCTGGTCTGGTTTGTATAGAAACAATAAACTAGTGCTGCTTTCATGTGAGGTTTTAAAAAATTAGGCACAGGATAGAATTTAAAATACATATGGATACAAGGGCCACTGTGTAAAGCTAAGAACATCAATTGATGCTCAGTATTATCACAGCACTCAAGCAATCATTGAGTGAATATAAAAATAAAATTCTAAATCTTAACGATGTAAAACACATGGGTTATTGGCAAAGTGTTACTGCCTCTATTTATTTCCATGTGGCTGATTAGCTGCCAATATCTAAGTGGAGTTTTAAAAGTGCTATCAACAGTATATCTCCAGGGAACTATTTTTTTGGGAAAGTAATAAATCACATTGACATCTGCTCAAGGATTAGTAATGTTCTGATACTTTCCTGTTGATTTTGGGAATGTGGCTCAAGGTAATGGGTTTATAAAGCAGTAAAAGATGGTAAAAAATATTAAGTCAGTTTACATCACACTGAGTAAGAGCGGGAATTGTATTTTGGTGCTTTATATTTTACGTTATGGATGACTTTAGAGAAATTTCTCAGGGGAGGAAGCAATCTAGCTGGTCATTTGGGATGCTTTATTACACAAGACCCCATTTCATACACACCCCCTTCCAGTCAGTGCCTGTTGGCACTTGAGGACAGTGTTGATCAAACATCGATACTACTTGATACAAACCCCACCAGGTCACTTACTCTTTCACTTCTTTGGAGCTGAAGTCCAGATATCTGTTGCTGATCCACTGGATTTCGAACCAATCTTTGTAGCCATTGTTGCCACAGCACTTGAACTCGATCTGGAGCATGTCGATGGTCTTCTTCATGAAGCACCTTCCGGGTGTGTCCGTGTCCCGGTAGAACTTCATGCCGTTCTTGAGGCCCTGGGCCAGGGTGCTGTCCAGGGAGCCCCTCATGAGAAAGCAAATCAGGGCAACGAAGAAAATGAGCATGTTAAAGACGCAGCATAGTGCCAGGTAAGGTTTCAGCAAAGGCTTCCACTTGGCAAATTTAGTGGGATCCAGAGAATCGTAACAAATTTTTCCAGCAAAACCATTGAAGGCGCAGGATAATATACCCATCAATATCAAAGAATTGGGCACAAGGTGGCTTTCAGAATTGTCCATCACTTCGCTTCGCTTCCGGAGCTCGATTTTGAGGAACAACCCCATGCTAAAAACAAGGATTCCAGCAAACACCGAAAACCAATTCATGAGCCATAGTCCCTGCGCTAGTTTTACCCGTTTCTTCTGATTGAATTTGACTTTCAGCAGTGCCATCTTTGTAGTGGGAGATGTTGGAAGGTTTCACAGCCTGGACCCCTCTTCTCAGCGTAAGCAACTCGAGGAAGAACCATTCAGGCTTTGGAAGAGATCCCGAACGGCACATCGGGAAGCGAGCCGCTGCACGGTCCTTCCATCTTGAAGTTCCCCGTTTAGGATTCAAGCAAATAAAATATTCGAAGGTCCCAATTAACAAATTCACATTAGTGAGAATATTGGGCAATTAGCACCTACAACTATTTCTGGTGGTTTCTTCCAGGCAAAGGAGAAACACTCTCAAGGTTTCAAATGATTTGATCTGGATCTGCAAGACGTCATTCTAATACCTTTAATCATTTGATCCAATTTGGAGAAATGTCTGTCAACAGATGAGTGGAAGTAATCCCTCATTTTACTATTTAGTAGATTTGTGCTCTCCTATGATAGGCTGCTGGGCGGAATATGAAACCCCAGAGATATAAAAAGATCTTTGTTGCCAGAAGAATATGGAACCTTTGAGGAAAAAGGAAGAGGGCTCTGGATTAAAAAAGTCTGCTTATATACAAACATACAGTTCCCCCCTGTGATCCTGATATATTCATATCTACAGCCAAACCCACATTCTAGTCCTTATCCTTCCGTGCTGAGTTGAGATGACATCCTGTGGCTTATGTGTTCTGAAAGCAGATAAGCGTGTAGTTTACAGTGACCTAAAAAAACTAAGCTTGGCATTTTCTATTTACTTCCAGGGCTTGTACCATCTCTGGGTCTTGGCAGGAGAGCAGGAGAAAGGAAAAGTGCAGGGAAACTCAATAAATAAATCCTGGGCTGAAATCTACAGATGCTTTTTAAAAAAGTGAGCTGGCATGAGCAGCTTACTGGATAATCACCAGGGAAGGGAGCAGGGCTACCCAAGGAAACCCACCTGAGAGCTTACACCAGGGAGGGATTCAGCCCAGCAGCTGGAGAGGGGCCCTGGGGAAACATCTGAGTGCAAGGCAGGCATCCCGGGATCCTCAGGCTCTGCTGAAAGACCTGCAGCTGGCTCTGCTTTTACACTGGAGTGGGCAGAAAGGAGGGTACGAGCCCTGTCTGTGACAGTGGCCTCCTCCTTGCAGCACACAGCTGTGTCAGGCAAGCAAAAGTGCCGGGCTTTCACTTGCTCTGCTTGAGGAGTTTTGCTCACTTTGAAATATCATCTCCCACTCACCCTACAGGGTTTGGAGCTACTGGGAAATTTCTGGGCTGGCTCACTCCTGCCACCACAACGCAAAACTAACCCCAGGCAATCTCCAGCAATGGAAAATTATCCTGCAGGTGTGTGAGGGCACGGGTGCTAATGTTGCAGGGGAGGAAGGAGCAGCCCCAGAAGAGCGACTGGGAGGCTTCTCTCCTGCCTGTCAACCAGACCTGCTGCTGCCACCACCCAAGTCTCTGGGGGCATCCTCTAGTGGGTGCCAGCAGCATGGCCACCAGCCCTCAGGGATAGAGAGGGGAACGGATCTTTTGGGAGGAAGGCAAGTGTGAAAAATAATAACGACAATGATTTAAAAAACCAAGCACTGAAAAATAGCATTTTGGTTGTCTGCAGCTCTGGGGTACCGTGGATGCTGCTCAGTTCCAGGATTTGAGATCCTGGAACGCTGAAGGTTCCTTCAGGAAGGACAAGGCTGGCAACTCACTACTTCTTCCTGTCCTAACAGAAGGTTTTTGTCATGGACCTTTCCCAGCCCATCGTGGTGCTATTGCAGTGAGCAGGAGGGCAGCTGGTAACTGGGATTTTTCTAAAGCAAGCCTGGTTGTTTGCATTGCTGCTGCCCTTGCCGGTGAAGAGTGAGTATGTAAGAGGAGAGAGGGAAGGTGATTATCCATCAGGGGCTATTCTCTCCTCTTGCCATGAAGTGGATGAGAAGTGCTGTTTCTTGAGAGAGCCTATTCATGTCTTTGCGCAATAAGTCATAGTGCTGAAATAGCATCTCTCCTGGCAAAATATCCCACAACCAATGCAGCACATGTTGCGTTTCACTGATTCTTTCAGGGCTCAGCTAAGAGACTTGAATTTGGAAAGTGTATTTATCTAACAGCCTGGAGTTAATTCTAGATAAAGGAACTTGAAACCATTTCCTTTCTTGTCAGTGATGACAGCAAAACTGTAATTAAAGTGGAAAAGAATTCTCTATCAGGTCTGCAGGTCATGAGGATATACAGTGAAATACTTCCTGCTCACAGCAGATGTAAGCCTGATGCTGCTCTGGATATGGGTAATTTTGTATTCAGGAGCACAGATTATTCTGAATACCTGTCATCTTAATAATTTAACATTTAGGTACCCATGATAAATCTGATGCAGCAAAATCATGTAAGTGTACGCACTACGGTGCTTCCTCTAATTCAGGAATCAAAGTATTGAAGTAGAACATGCAGGACATGCTTCAGGGCTCACTGATCCCTCCAGATTTACTCTTCTGCCTATAAACAAAGGAAACTGGAGGGGTCCTCATAAATCACAGCTAAATTGTTAGCGTTAGCTGGGAGATGATCAGTAATTCACCTGATTTTCAGGAAGGGGCACTCAAGTACTAATTAGACCTTTGAGACTTCGGGTGGTACCTTTAAAGTCATCAAAGAGAGCAATCAGCACTGCCAAAACAACCCAGATTTGGAAAAGCGCTGTTTAAGTAGTTTTCAATGGCTCAATACCAGCTGGGGACTTAAAGTGGCAAAAACTACCCCACCCATCAACTTAACTCGCCGTGCTTGGGCGTTTTAAGGGGATTGGTAAGCAGTACTCCGACACTTCCTTCAGAAAAGGCAGTTAACGCTTTTTAAAGTGGGAATTAATGCTTCCCTGTCATCCCAGACACGGAGCTGACAAACCTTGCGCAAGCATCGGCACAACCCGGCCAGCCAAGGGCTCTCTCTGGCAGAGCAGCCTAAGGGAGAGGAAGGCGATGGGGGATCATCGAGAAGTATTTTGTGGTGTGGACAGTTTAAAAAACAAAACTCTTTTCGCCTGGCATCTGCTTTTCCTAAAAAGCTTTTTCTTGGCTGCTTTCTTGTCTTTAGTTTGGCACTTACTACTGCTTTCTACTTCAAATAGAAAATGCTGAAATGGATCCATAGCAGATAAAAGCTAATTGCTGCAAGAATGTTTGAGTTAATGGTCTCCTCGGAGGTTGTCTATTAAATTCAAATGTATAATTCATATGCCAATATTGGAGAAAAAAAAGGTAGAATAAAATATTCAAATTATTATTGATCTCACCATGAATTTGTTCAAATTCAAAATCTAGTTAAAAATTATAATGTGTATGTATAACAGTACAATATTGATCCCTTTCCAAAAAGCTATGCCTGCTAACCTACATATAACCTGCAAATCAGTTAAGAGAGAGGAATGTAAACAATTTCATCTGGTATTTTTTAAACAGTCTGGTGCTCAGCCCTGGACCAATCTTAATCTTTCTGCCTTCAGGGGCATAAGATATAAATTACATATACGCCTAAACAATGAAAGTGCCCTCAGTTGGTAAAAAGAATAATTTCCTGGCCCAATCTTTCTTTCACACTGCTCTGTGATATGAAATATGTGCCTTTGTGAGGCTTTTTTTTCTTTCCTTTCCCTAGGAGTGGTTATATTTCACTGTAAGAATAATGATTTCTGGTTTTACCTTTGATGGGAAGCTATTGTGTAAAGAGGTTTGCTCATGTACCCTCACTTATGGTTTTGCTTTCAATTGTAACTCTGTGGTATGAACGGGGACACTCCTGAGTAACAATGCGATAAAAATGCGGTACCTCATTGTACCATTATCAGGTGGAGAAAAGTCTGATTTATGACTTTTTTTTCCCCTCCTTACACAGGTAGCTTGGTAGGATACTATTTTTGTGACGTGTGGCAGGTTCTGAGGCTAGAAACAGAGGCAAGTTCTAAATTCACTGCTGGGATTGTTGTAAATCCTGGGAAGAGTGATTTGACCTGCTGGACTTCGTGGCTCCTGAACTTTGCTGGGGCACACTGTGGGGGTTTTGGTGTGCTTTTTCTCTGGGTAATTCCCAGAATTTCAGCCATCATTCATGTGATGGTGTATAACATGTTCAGAAAACACATCTCCAAGATGCTCATTATGAGTATTTGTTTTTATTACTGTGATGCCTGGGATGTCGCATGCACTACTGAGAAAATAAAAGTTAGAAATCAAAGTTTACACTTGCAGAAACAGGAAATAAATATGTTGGGAATTAAAAGAAGCTTACAAAAAGCTCATGATAGTCATTACTGCTGGAAAACACCTCAGCACGACAGGTGCTGATCCTCCAGTCAATCAGATAAATCAGATCATGATGTGAATGGGAATGCTGAAATTTTCCCAAGTTGCATAGATTCTTTTTCTTGCTATTCCTGTTTTTCATTGTATATGATGAAATTGGCTGTTTAGTAAAACCTGAAGCAATTCCAAGTAAAACCACTGCGATTTGAACCTTGTCTACATGCAGCTATTGCTTAAATAAGACTTTGAAAAAAAAAAATCCAAACCTTCAAAAATAAAATGCATAAAAGTGTGTAGGAAATTGCCTTATGCATGTATTTCTTACCTGTTTTTTTCACACAACAATTCTAATACAACTAATGTGAGAATCTTTGAATGAAACAGGGGTGGATAAAGAGAGAAGGTAACTCCATTTCAGTTCCTGTTATTCAGAGAAGCAGGGGCTGACAGAGGGAAACGCCTGGACTCCAAAGGGAAGCGAGGGGGAGGATGATCCCTCTTGGGACAGACCTCTGGGTGAGGTGATGGCCCCATGGGGAGCAGCAGCAAAGCTCTCAGCTGCTTCTCTGGATCCAAGTTTTGGTCTGTGCTCCCCCTCAGTGCCTCAACAAATGGCAATGCTCAAAGCTCTGTGTGGCCTGGAAAATGGCCTCAATTTTCTCCCATGGGTTCAGCGTTGTGTGTCTTTGCATAGAACTGTTTCCTTTCTTCCACAGACACCTATGAACTTTAAAACACTCAGTAACAGCCCTGTGGTGAACTAAGGAAGTTTTACTGGCTTTAAAGATTTTGGTGGGACTGTTGACTGGAAGAGGGTTGTCCAACCAGGCTGTGTTTCAAAAATGTTTGAAACAGGACTTTTTTTTCCTGACTCCCTGTGGAAAATGGTTCTGCAGCTCAATGCCCTCCACTAATTTTTATGAATTTTAGGCAAATTTGCACCAGGTTTATGGTGCTGATGCTTCTGTTATCCCATGTCTCTAGCAGGAATTTGTTTTTCAGCCCCTTGTGATGTCTAGCATCATTGATTTCTTTAAAGTATGTGATTTTAAAAGAAGTTCCTGGTGCAACTGGTGGCAGTTGATACAAACAAGAGCTAAAGTTCTTGAAGAGACTTTGTTCACTTCAGTTGTACATTATGCAGGTATGTGATTTCTAGCTGATTAGAAATACTTAGAGGCTTGGCTTCACTTCCTTAGAGACCTAAAAAGTTGCAATTTCTCTATTGAATAGCCCATGAACATGCTAGCAAACCTTTACTACTGCTTTAAGTTCTCATATGACACTAACGGACTTCTGTTTCAAAATAGTCTAGAATTTCTGTTATGATTCAACATTAGGAAAGTATTTTAAAAAGATGCATGGAAACATGAGCGACTGTGTGTGCATATACATACGAAGGTATAGATTTAGAACTATAAATCACACTTATGTCTTTGCTCATTCAAACTTTTCTGGACTTGCTGCTCTCACATTGAATTTCCTTGTTTCATGCCATGCCTGAGACAAAGAGCCAGTTATGTGTTTTGTATTACAAAGGAAATGCAAAATATTTACGGGAAAGTAATTGTCTGGCACCATGTTCCTGAAGAGCATTACCTGCTAATTGTGGTTTGACCAAAGTTAAGCATTTGGAGGAAAGGAAATATTAGGAGCTGGGATGTCAATAACTGTCTTGTGAAAATCATCCCCAAGGAAGAAATTTCAGAGAGAAACTGAAATTTAAATTCCATGTTTAGACTCCTGCTCTGTTTATTCAGGCCGTACTGCATGCCATGGGCCAGGGGCTGGAACAGGACATGGCACTTCTGTGTGAAGTGCACTGGTAAGCCCCAGTGCACCCCTGGTACCTCCCACAGCCTTGGGTCTCTCTCCCTGTCTGGATCTGCAGGGATCCATTGCCAAAGGAAGTAGGTGTAAACGTTTAGAGCTTTGGGCAAGTAGAACAAAGGCATTACTGTAGTTCTTACAGGCTGAACATTTTGCAATATCAAAGCTAGAGGATGCTAACAGGATTGATCTGTCACTACTGGGATATGTGGAGAACAATTAACTATAAAATCAGGTTCTGTACTAACATGGATGTGTTAAAATTAAGATACATGAGAGCCTCAACTGATCACATCCCTCTAACAAAGGATATAAATTATGTACATTAAAGTAAGACTGAGGGTGTATTCTTTAAATAATTTAATTATGCTGTCAGCGCAAAGAAGAATCATTAGTAAAGGAACAACTGAAACAATTCTAAACACATATATTTGAAATGCAAAATCCAATTCAGTCAAAAAAATACATTAACAGAAGTAAACAAAACTGAAAGTTGTCAGGAATATATAAAAAAATCCCTTTTGCCCTCCCTCTTTAAATTAAATATGCTGGAAACAACTTACATAAAAAAAAATTCTGCTCAAAACCAGTCAGGCACCCAAGTGAAGTTTCAGGTACTTCACCTGGCAGTGATGCAGTTTTTGACGGTTCAGCTAGGATTTAGTGTCTGTTAGAGGCACATAGATGACGGCTGTAGAGCATAAACAATTTGCAGTTTTAAAATAAAGCTTTGTGCTAAGGCAAGGTAAAACAATTATTTCCTGCAAAATGTCAGAAGTTAAGGAGGCGTTTTAGAAACCTAGAACTGCTATGTATATTTTATGTATGGACAGTGGTCACTTCAGCACCACTAACAGGGCACTGTAAAAACATTGCATTCCACAGTGCTGCTACTTTTTTATTATTATTTAGCAGGAGTGGAGAAACTTAAATAACCTCTGCAGTTTATGCAAGATAACATGCCATTTTGGAATTGAAATATAGCACCTCATCTTTCTGTTTTACTGACTCCCTCTGTCTTATGCAGCAGCAGAGCGCTGAGAATTAGGATCACAGCATGCAAAGCCTGTTGTCTGGAAAACTACTGGGACATCCCTGAACACCTCTCCCCTGAAGCTTCAGATTGCAGAGGAACAGTTAACCCAGCTGCTGTGATGTTCATCAGCACTTGCTGGATGCCTCCGAGCTGCTTACAGAAGCAGCATCCTTTCACATAGCATTTACAAATTGTGAAGCTTTAGTATTTATACAGACTCCATAGGTTCGTTAATTTCAAGCAGTATTAGGAGGGCATTACAGGTTTATTAGACCACTTTTTTCCTTTAGACTTATCTCACTTGAAATAAAAGCCTAAAGCCAACCTACAGATTTAACCTGAATCGAAAGTACCTGGCTCATCATTGTATCATTGCCTAGGATGCATCTCAAGTCTGCTGCATTGTGCAGTTACAAACTCTTCCTTTAAATTAACCACTTTTCTCCCATTACCTCACAGAACTATTGTCCTACACTCCCCATAAGATATAGTCTACTGCTGTTAGCAACATGAGAACCACAAAAATATTCAAAATTTGGTGTTTGATCTTTTCATTCCAGTACGGTTTGTACTACTTGCAGTTAATTCAGAGTCTGCCTTGGTGAGTGAAAGCAGCACAACAGCTCTAACAGAGGCTCACTATTGTTTGTGTATCAGTGGCCTTTACCCCACCTTAATTAGGTAAAACTCACAGTGAGGTACTTCAGAAGTTGGCAAATCCCACGGTGATACATACAGATTATAGCAGCAACTTGTGTAAGAACAGTAAACTCTATTTGACTGGTATTCTTCAACTAAGAAATCCAGCCATACATTATAATTCAAAATTTAAATACTAAGTGGAATCATTTAATGGCATATCGGGGATTAAGTCCCACCGTTTGTCAATCAATGCGTTTACACGAGCATCTCTCGCACAGCAGAGCTGCCTGCGGAGTCAGTCCCAGCAAGTGATTCTTTCCTGCTCAGGGATCAGGCTCCAGTTGGGTGAAGGCTTGTCAGTCGCCAGCCAGTCAAAGTCATCGACCAGGTTCCAGTTGTTACTGCTTCTGTCCAGCCCAGACGACTCGAAATCTCGCTCGATACCAGGGTAGCTCCAGGAGTAGGGGGCGAAGGAGACCTCAGAGCAGGCCTCGATTACGGCCCGGCTGGTGACCTGCACGTAGACCCGGCAGCCACGGGTGCGGTGGGTGCGGAGCTGCTGGCAGGCCAGCGCCAGCAGGCAGTCGCTGCAGCCGTCCACCAGCACGGAGGTGGACACGGGTCCGCAGAGCACGGTGCAGCCGCGGCAGTCGCGCACCCGCAGCGTGTTGGGGTTGCCGCGGAGCCGCACCCGGCAGCCGCGCAGCTCTGACAGCAGCACGTCCCGCTGCAGCAGCTCCGCGGGGCCGAGCTCCAGCTCCTCGTCCTGGGCGCCGCTGAACCCGCACAGCGGCGGCCCGCCCGATTCGCCCTCGGCGAGGCCGGTGCCGGGCGCGGCGGGGGCCGGCGGAGCAGG
>WEKY01026563.1:2620-25712 GCA_013390045.1 Picathartes gymnocephalus | reverse complement strand
CGGGGCGCGGGGCGCTGCCTGGAGCCGCTTCTTTCTTGAGGGCGCGGAAGGCAAATTTCTTCTTGGGCTGCAGCTGCTGCCGCCGCGCCGCCAGGTCCCCCTGCAGCCGCGCCACGGTCTCCTGCCCCTGCCGCACCTCGTAGGGCGCCAGGAACCGCACGCTGCCCGTCAGCAGCTTCTGCAGCGCCTGCAGGCGGGCGGCCGCCTCCTCCAGCGTCCCCGCCGCCAGCAGCTCCTCCACGGCCTCCCGCTCCCGGGCGAAGGCGGCCAGAAAGAACTCGCTCTGTTCTTCCTTCACTACCTGCGCCTCCTTCTTCTGCCGCTGCCGCTCCACGCCCTGCTGCCGCTCCGCTTCCCGCCGCTGCAGCCGCTCTGGCAGTACCACGGCGGAGGCGGCCATGCCCGCGGCCACCTCGGGAGCCTCCACTGCCGCTGCCTCTCCCGGCGCCGCCATCTTGCCGCCCACCTCCCCTGCGGTCACTAAGCGGCGCGCCGATTGGCCGCCCGCAGCCCTGGCTGCGTCGCCGCCGCCGATTGGCGGCCCGGGAGGCGCGCGGCAGGGGAAGGTGGGAGGGCCAGAAGGAGGGGTCTCCCGCGGTCTTAAAGGGGCCGCCGCCTCTCTGCGGGATGGGGTGAGTGCTGGCCGCAGGTGCCGCGCGGGGCGGGTTATCCCGCTTCCCAAATTAGAGCCTGGGTTATAAATAAGCCCCCGCCCCACTGTCCCCCTGTGCCCGCGTGGAGCTGCTCGTTCCTTATCGCTGCTGTGCTTATGCCCACACTCCCTCGGGCCGCGCCCGTCGCTGCTGGCTTTGGGCAGCGGGGCCGGGGCGGGCGAGGGAAGGGGTGGCTTGGTGCGGGGCCCGGGCGGCAGGTGGAGGGGCCGCAGCCCAGAGCTCCACCTGCCCTCCCGAGCGGGGTTGAGGCCGCCCTGAGGCTGCCCTGTGCTCTGGAGGCGCCAGGCAGTCCCGGCCCCCTGCCCGGGCGGGGTACCCTGGCAGCCTCACCTGGCCGGCGCCTTCCGGAGGCTCCGTACGCGCCGTGTCTTAATAAACCTTCCCCGCTGTCTTCCGCAGTGAAGTGGCTGTGGGAAAGGCTGCTGAGCCTTGCAGGTAACTGCAAAGGTGCTGCCAGGTGGATTGATTTCTTCCTCGCTGCTTATTTGGTTTATGGAGTGATTTGTTCCAGAAAAGAGTTCGGTTCTTGAGGGAAAACGTGGGAGCAGTGCCAATGGATTACTGTACCCCAGAGGGAGGACTGTATGAGCAATCCACAGAGGCCTATATGGAAACATGGGAAGGACGGCTATTGTAATTACCAGTTGGGTTTTAAGTAAATTTGTATCGGGAACCAGAAATTAAGTGCGCTGGCTGCGAAGTAAAAAAGTGACTATGGTTTTGCTGTATTCATTTGTGGACTGTTTTTCTATTCATTGGATTTTAATTTGTGCAAAGAAAGTTAACACTAAGCACTCTTTTAAAAATATGAAAACAAGTTCAACTCTTGTCCATTTCTACAAATACTATCTCCTTTCCTTTGTCATTTTGAAGTTACTTATAACAACACAGGGCCTAAGTTGGGTGAAGGCTTGTTCATTGAAACAAAAAGGTGGTTATCCCAAAGTAGATCATCTGAGTTTTTTGTCCTCTGTTTGGTAATAGCATGAGTTTTTTGCCTAATGTTCCTGTTTGGAAGTATAGGTTGCTATACCCCTTAAGGCTAGCATTTGAAAGTAGCTGTTGTTTTCTGTTTCCTGAGAAATGTGGTTTAACTTCTGTGTTAGAAATTATATAATGTTGTTAGAATGTATGGACTATCTGAATCTTCTATGTCAGTCCAGTTTGGATGACAGCAGAAAGGCAGTGAAATGCCTTTAATCCTTGGAATGTATAGAGGGCTTTCACTATAGTAGAGAATATTTTTTCCTTAACAGTGTTTATATATTAACTAAAGGGATTGCAAGGGTTTGTTAGGTAACAGTAGCACTTTGGAGCAGGTTGGATGGGCAGTGGGATAGGTTGAAGTGTTTGATGCCCTAAAGTTCTTAACACAGCATTATGTCTGTTGCAACACCGCAATATTCAGAATTTTGTTTCTGAAAAATTAGATTGAGTCTTAAAAATTAAAACCTTTTACTCTGTGGGAGTGTGCTCAGTCATGAAAAGGAAGTATATCTTGCTTGATATTTTTTCCTCCCAATGTGTTTAAATGATACATTTAATAAGCCGTAGACATTTTTTCTAATAAATAGTCAGATCCACTCCTGCAGTTATTGCAGCAATGTTCTATTAAGCAGGAATATGGTTCAATTAATTCCTCATAAGAAAAAAAAAAAGTGGAAATTTTGTTTTAGCTACCAGGTTCTTTTTGCCTTATGCTCCCATGAGTCTGGCTAATACAGGTGGTAGCAGTGATGGAAGTGCTTATTCCATACATGAGAATATGGACAGAAAAAGGTTTTTTCTGTTTTTCATATGCACAAATGTTCCTGGAGTATGACTTTGGTATTGTTAGGCAGATGTGAACTAGGTGATGAACTGCACTGGGTAAAAGAACTTTATATATGGAAAGAATGCAAGCAAACACTAGTGTACACAGCACAGAATAAACTTTAAGTATTTTATGCTGTAGTATAATTACTGCTTATTATATCTGGGCACTTAGAATGCTAGGTATTCTGAATTGTTTTTTCTATAGGTGATTGGAGGTTTAAATTAATGAGGCCCAAATTACCTTGCGAATAGGAGCTTCTGGGAGAGACTGGACTCTTTTCACCTTGCTAATGTGCACAATTGTTTTTTTGATTAAATGCAAAAAAATACCCAGACACAAGGAGATGAAATGTATGACCATAATGAAAAATTAAAACGGGAGCTGTAAAATTTTTCCAACCATTTCATCTTGATGTTCCAAAATTACTTTCCACACTTAAAACTTGAGGTTTCTGTATAATTGATTTTGGCATGTGTATGTGCTTTTTTTTTTTTTTTTTTTTTTGTGGTCATACAAAGACTGACAATTTTCCTCCTGACTTCGCTGGCAGCAACCCCTATGTTTTGAGGCTGCTTAGTGTGCCAAACAGTAACTGCCTAAATAAAATGTAAGCCTTCTAGCTCAGGCTTGGACACACTTGGGTAAGCTGTAACAAGTAGTTTGACTGTTTGAGGGTATGAGAAAAAAGTAAGGTACATAATTATGTGTGTTATATTTTTTCCTGTTTTTTCCCTCTTGGATGTGCTTTTGTTCCTCTCTAGTTTGAAAGTGGATAGCAGTCATTTCAGTAAGACCTTCTGCCATTGTTTGGACTGTACATTGCCATTTGTTTTAGGTGAAGTTGCAGGTTGCACTTGTTTACTTCGATCTGGTGCTGTGAAACTCTAAAACATGAGCTCTGTGCATGCCTCCAAGTTTAAATCTGTGTCCCATGGTTATCAGTCATGAATCCTATCTACCTGGAATATTTCGTACTGATTTGCCATAGCTCAACAGCATGAACTCATAGCCTTTTAAGTGAGATGTATTGCACTGTTCAGCTGAAGGTTCAAGATCCTGTCTTGTTCCATCATTATTTTAAGAAGAGTGGGGAGTAAAAGGGAGATCCAAAGAGGCAACTGAGTGTTCAGCCTCATAATAATGGATTCTTACACCAGAGGTTCCTGTGCTTGTAAAAGTCAGGAACCTCATCATTGCGGTGTGATCTTGAGATGTAGATTTGCAGTCTCTCAAGCAGAGGAAGGAAGTAGAGTTATTCCTTATCACTATGTATTCACAACACTGACAATTTTTATTCCTAAGGGTGTAATGCATGTATTGCACCGTCGCACACACAAAATGCTGTGTGTGTTTTCAAGAAAAGCAGCAGCCTCCGTGCCTTGCATGGAGCTCTTATCTCATAGATGTGATCTCTGTCTGTTAGATTAAGTTTCTGCAGCAAAGATTAGCAGAGTAGCCTAATTACTTCTGGCTACAAAGTAGGTACTTCAGCGGCTTGTGCAACCAGCGTATTCTACTGATGGTTTTAGTCAGGGCTCTTTGAACTCCTCTGGCCCTGTGATCAGGCATTAAAGATGTAAGCCATATTATGATTCATTTAAGATACTGTAGGCTGCACATTTTTCACGGTGCAGTGGGGCTTCATTAAAAGTGAACATCGAGTCACTGAATCTCAGTTCATTTGGAAAAAAGAAATTCTTTGAACATTACGTTTGGTATATTGATTGTTTTTTGAAAAGCTTTTGTTTGCACTAAAATGTTGTGCTTTATATATCTGGCCATATGGAAAGCCAGGACAATGTAAAATACATGTGGTTTTAAATCAGTAATTAGAGAGTTAAAGCTAAAACTATGAAACTTACTTGGTGCAACTTAATTGCTGTGAGTAATGCAAAAGCTTTGAAATGTAATCCTTGGGAATGCTTAAGATACTAATTATATTCCAACTAGTCAAGGTGCACTTGTTTTGAAACTAGTCTGAGCTGGTCCCTTCTGAGAACCTGGTATTTCCAATGCGAAAGGTGGAGAAACAGATTAATTTCGACGAAAATGAGTTATCCTTCAAAACCTGGGACAGACGTCAAAGCATGGCATTGTATGACAAGATGTACTTCCAGATTAACAAAGCAAGGACCAAATATGCTAAAGACAAGAGCCTCAAATCACTTAGGTTTGGTTCAGGCCTATCTCCTGACTGCGATATAGAATTCTAACTTGCTAATGGACTGTGGTTGAATTCTGAAGACCTAGTATGTAAGCTACGATGCTGCTTTATGGACTCTCCCTTGGAGGCAGTTACTCTATTAGTTATGGAGCTTCTGAGATTTTTTTTACTGCCTTGCTTGACGCTGCAGATACCTTTACAATTATTTTTTTAATGCATTTCAGAAAACTATGGTTATTGGAATAGCCAGTTCAATGAACCACCTCAGTTCAATAGCATATCAAAGTTTTCTGTTTTGGAATTGTGAGTCTTAATTGCAAATATATTCCTTTTATCTTTCTGAGTAATTGAAATGAATTAACACCAAGTCATATCCAAGTTTTCCTATTAGCTCTCCTGTAGTATATTCCCTAGTGGATAAAACTATACTTGTATTCTTTTTACCATTTATTCATCTTATGAAAAAGTCTGTCAGCTATCATTTTGAATGAGGGTTTCCTCCTCCTATTATTAGCATTTGTTCTTCAGTCTAAATCTGAGAATAAATTCCATTCATATTGATACACTTTCTAGTGATAATATGAAGACTTCTTTTACAGCAATCTTCATTCATATCCAAATCTTACCCAGCTGGTTTCATAGTAGGGACTCAGAAATGCCCAAGTAAAACTATTCTGTCTCAAAAGTTCTGACTTAGGTGGTGCTTTATTCATAAGGTCCCTTGTGTTTCTCCATTTTGTCTCACCCTTATATAAGTACAGCTTAGCATGTCTGTGTTTCTTTCAAGAACACAAATGCTTTTTGTATAATTTACTATTCCACTGTGTTTCTATATCCCTGTATCACCTCATTTCATGTTTTAGGCCTCCTTTTTTTTTGCTTAAATTCATCCTATTATTTGTTTGTTTGTTTGGTTTTTTTTAACATCATCTACAACACCTCAGTTATATTAGAAATGGTTCTTTCATTGGTTTCATTGCCTGGCTGCTGTTTTTAATTAATACTACATTAAAAAAAAAAAACAACCCAACTCTTGTGTCCATCTATTCATTAATATACTCGTTTGTATTTCTGTATCCTTACTTACCTGATTTTTTCCCATTCATCTATACTAGCCAAATTAACTATGAATATGATAGAAGGTTATCCCAATTTCTGCCATCATTTTTAGTTTAAATTTTGGTAGTGTTAGTTGTGCAAAATCACTTCTCCATTATTTCTGTAGTAAAGTTCTGTCTCCAGAGGTGAGGGTTTTTTTTTTTTGATACGTTTCAGTGGCTGAATATCTTATTCTAACTTGGATGTGAGAGCTATTAATCTTTCAAACTTAATTCTCTTTTTTAAGGTACTCTAAGCTGAAGAATATGAGACTATATTTAAATAACCTAGAGAATGATATAGTTATTCTTGATCTGTTCCAGTAATAATTTTGAATTGCCATTTGTTTCAATGGGAGCTCCAGTCACCATGTTTTCTTTGGCTTTACTTAATTGTCTGCTGAATGTCAGATGCCCATCTCAGAGAAGCACAGTTCTCCAAAATCTGCTCTTTAGATTCATCATGGACCAGCCCTGTTTGCCATCACACAATCTCCAGTCATAGAAACCTGTCTGTCTTCTGGTATTGGTGTAAATCTCTGAGGTTCTGCGGTTCATTCTTCATTACCTCCTCCTACAACCTACATCCTTACCAATCACCCCTTAAGATACCTTTGGATAGGTAGTCCTGTCTTTGGTATGATGATTGAGACTGGAGTCATGCAACTTTACAAATTACATCATGCAATTATGACCCGGGTTTTGTAAGTACTGTTTTGTGTAAGGAAGGCATGGTATCAAGCTGAACATTGTAATGTTTAGGTGACTTTTACTGGTGAATCATCAAAATAGTCACGGTAGTTATTCAAAATTTGGGGGTTCATATGGATATTGAACTGAATTTGTCATGTGGTACATTATATTTATATTCCAAGTTAAAGTCCTTGTCTGTTTCATGCCACTGTATTTGGGTGCCCTACTTTTCAAGTGACCTCTACCTCTCTGTTGCTTGTGTCCTTCAATGATGACCTATTTGTTTCTGTGCCTTCAAGTTAGTTATTTATTCTTATTTAAATAATTAATAAAGCAGTATGTAGATGGATAAAAGGGCTGACATAAGAAACATATTAATGAATGCAGAGAGACTAGAGCATGGGAGGAAGAAATGCAATCAATAGAGCTGAAGGATTCAGTCTGAGGAAGCAAAGCTGCAGTGGAGTAACTGGCATTCATTTCCATCCAATATATCTCTGAAAGGATGCAGCGAGTTGAGGTTACAAACCATCTATTCATGCAAGAATCTTGGGATGGCTGTAGAATTAATTCCTTTAATGCACTAGCTTAGTCCTTAAATTATGAATCTACTGCTGCTTTATCTTCTTTTGGGGTACTAGTTTATGATTGCACAAGAATTGGAATGCCTGTGATGCAGACCTGGAAAAATGGGCTGAATGTCAACCAAGTGACTTAATGTAGGAGAAACCCGGAGAAAGAATGAATGAGGGTGTTTTGTACCCCATTATTTTCTTCCTCTCAATATCTAAGCCTAGTTTTCAGGTCTTCACAGTCTGTCATTTCAGGGCAATGTATCAGATCACTCCAAACGTCACTTGGTGTCTTTGCACACCTATGAGAGCGGTATTTGTTGAACAGCATGGTCACAGTTTGACAGCTGGTGTCAAAATACAGCCAAGTAGTTTGTTGTGTGATGGATGCACATGACGTTCCCAGTAGCTGTTTTGACACCAACGTCTGTCTGTCTTCTAAAGATTTCTCTCATTCCTTTTGCCACTGGTCTTGCCTTTCTTCTCGTGCTTATTTCCCCTTGCTCCTTATAAAGCTGCTAAAGGAAAACGTATTAATGTGATTATGAAAGCTAAAGAAAGACAGCAACTGATTGTGCATTGTGCATAATTGGGACAATAAGAGTCTGGTTGAAGATGACAGCTCTGAGCAGGTGACCTTGAGGTAGAAGAATGTTGACATACAAGGGTCTTTCATATTAATTCAGTAAGGCAGTGAGAAGAGGGGTGACCTCTTGGGGCCATGACACCCAGTTCTGAAACACCACGTGATGCTCTTAAAACAGCATGAGTACCTGCCAGGAAAAAGCAGTAGTTCTTTACAAACGTGGTCTGGAAAATTCTGTAGTACACCTGAAAGTGATAACATTACAGCTGATGACTGCCTTCAGACCTCTTAGTATTGAAGGTAACATGAAGTGCGTACTTCAGTGTGACCTATAAAGTTACATCCAAGCCTTGATTTTTTTTTTTTTTGGTAACCATTTTTACCTGTGAACAAATACAGCAAATGTGTGTAGATATGAGAAATCTAGTTGCTGCAGGGTGCTTCATTATATAGATGATGTTAGCCTCCCTCCCATTTTGTGCTGTGCCTGCTGAGTAACGCTATTGTCAGTGCTGCTTTGAAACATCCTTCAGGGAAAGTAAGTTATGATACCATCATGGAAAATTTATGTTGGATTCCTTGTGTTTCTTATGATAACAGAATCCATTCAAAATAATTTGTCTTCCTTTCTCCAGTTCCTTCTTTGTATTGTATTGCCTACTTCCTATTTGTGGTTTCTGTAGGAGTGGGAGAGTAATAATAATAACACACTGATCAGTTGTTCTGCCTTGTAACCTCTGAAGCAAAATTCCTTCCTGTTAACCAAATCAGAATGCAGGTGGTGTCCTTTCATGCAAGTTCTTACTAGAGCAATACTTTGTAAAGCCAGTCACGCTGAGTAGGCTTGAATTCAGGGCAGAGTTTGGCCTTGAAGCATTTACTGAAGTTAGAAACCTTGATGTTTTGGCCATTTGGATTTTCTTATGCTGGTGTTGGGAGTATAGGCTTCCAGCTCTTCCAGAGCTCTCTGGTATGGGGTCTGTGGCTGTTGAGGTCCTTGCCGTATTCCTGAAAAGTGCAGTTAATATTCTGGCTGATGGCTGAGGCGTGGCCATGTGCAGGTTCAGCCAGGGTGGCACAAAGGATCTGTTGGACTCATGCTAAGGCTTCTTTGCTTGGGCCCAACCCTTCCACTTAGGGATGATTTGAACCCTCACCTCTGTTTTCTATGCACGCAAACGAGATATGTAGGCGAGTCTTGATTTTCGGAAAAGTTTGGAATTAATTACTTAAAAAAATAATATAACCAGATTCTAATTGAAAAACAATGCTGAGGTGCTTAGATTTTTTTCAAGATAAGCAATCTGGCCAACTTCTTTGAGGAGGTCCACTTAGTATGCTGCCCATAACCATTTTGATACAGTTGTATTTAAAAACTAAAAACTTTTAAGAGATTTTTGGAGCTGTCTAATCTAATAAAGAAGGATGTACTACTAAATAAAGTCTTCAAATCCTTGTCTCTAAGGAGTTTTAACAAAGTTACTTAGGAATAAAATAGTGAAGTCCTTGGGAATTACCATTACTAGCAGAACAAGGGTCTTAAAGGGATTTTTTTTTTGTTTTAAAAGCATTACCATACATATCTCTGCATGCTAAAAACCTGTTTTCTATCAAAATGTGTGGCTTTTAAAATAAACTAGACTTCTCTGAATTATCTGCAAAAATAATTTTTTAGAATTAAATTATTTTCAATGAAGTGACTAGTGCAAGTTGGATTAGTTATCTATAACGAAAAAGCTTTGAATAAAGTTATTAATGCTTTTAGCTGAAGTAAACTTTAGAATTCATCAATGAACTCTCAGTGCTTTAACCTTTGACTTCAAAATAGTATTTTTAGGTTACCCAAAACTTTTTGAAGTAGTTGAAATGAATGTAATTTATTTTCAACAAGGCTGATAAGAACATATCTAAAAATGCTTAAAATATTGTAGCTTGTCAGGGGGTCAAATGGTATCTTTTCCAAGGTGACCTTGCATTTATTCTTCTGGGGAGCCCCCTGCCCCTCCATTTATTTTTTTGGGGGACCCCCTCCGGCCCACAAAGTTTATATAGTGGTTTACAGCTTTAATATGAAAGAAATCAACCAAACTGTTGATGTTAACGTTAATTTTAATACAATAAAAACTTAGTTTTACTTTCCTGTAACCCCAAACAAACCCCAACTTTTAACCTAAAGCCAGCAGCTCAGGCTAGGTCTCCAGACGTAGGGTCTTCTCAAAAACAAAACCGCAGAAAAAAAAGGAGCTAAAGTTTTTAAAGGGCCTGGCTTTGAACGCGGAGCGAGGATCGCGCTGGGGCTGGGGACTCATCATGCCAGGGCGGCGGTGCGTGTGCCCGGGCGCCGGTCTGCGGCGTTGTGTCCCGGCGGAGCTGCGCGGCCGTGCCGTGCCGTGCCGGGCCCGGCGGTGCGGTGCCGGTGCCGGTGGCGGTGCGGGCGCGGAGCGGAGCCGAGCGGAGCCGCGCTCTCCTCGCGCTCGCTTTCTCTTTCCCCCTCTCTCGCTCGCTCCCTCTCCCGCTCGCTCTCCCCCCTCCCTCCCTCGCTCTCTCGCTCTCCCTCTCTCTCTCCTACACTGCCAGCCCCTGATGTGATGGCGAAGAAACCCCGTTGACAAGGCACTGCTTTTTCATGACGGTGAGTTTCCCTTTGAGTGTATTATAATTTTGTGATAAAAATTTCAAGGAAAAAAAAAAAACACACAACCTCCTTCCTCCCTTCCTTCGGGGAGGGAAAAGAGAGGGGGGAAATCTATCTCCAGACAGACAGAAAAGAAAGAGGAGCAAATTAACAACCAGGAGTTGCCAAAACCAGGATATTAGGTTTCAGCCCAGAGAGCTATTGGCTCTGGGGCTATGTATATAAATATATATCTAGAGAGAGAGCGAGCGAGAGGGGAGACGAGGAGGAAGAAGAGGGATATTTTGTGGGTGGCTGTTGTTTGGGCAGATGTGGATTCACATGGAAATGAACTATATATATTAATTTTTTTTTTTTTCCGCGAGGCTGGTGGTGGTGGCTGCTGAGGGCACTTAAAAAAAAAGTTGTTTCTTAAAATAAAGGCGCGGAGGGGGGGGTTGAAGGGAGAGATAAGGTTTCAGGTCCAGGCTGATAGCTGCAGAGAGGGGAGAGGTTTGGGGTGGTTTTTTTTTTTTTTTCCTTGCTGATGCCATGCAAATTCAGGAGAGGAGGGAAGAAAAATCTCTTTTAATGACTCATTGATTGAGCCGGTTTAAAATTAGTTGTTGTTGTTGTTGTCTTTTTTTTTTTTATTTTCCGCCCCCTTGATGGCCATCAAGAGAGGGATGGAAAGAGGAGAGGAGGGAGAGAGTGTGTGTGTGTGTATGTGTGAGTGTGAGAGAGAGAGTGAGAGGGAGAGAGGGGGATAGAGAGAGTGTGTGAGGGAGAAAGAAAAATAATCTTTTCAAATCTCCTCCCTCTTTTTTTTCCCCCCTCGTTTCTTTGCTTTTCTGTAAAGCTCTGTGGTCTGTGAAACAGTCTTTTCTTCCTCCTCGTCGGGAAAATGGAGACACTTCGTCTCTCTCCTGGCTGTGCAGCTGGGAAGGATTTTTCTTTTCTTTTTTCCTTTTTCACTCATGGCTTGATTTTTTCCTTTCCCCCGTCCACTCGCCACCACCCTAATCTTGTCTTTTCTTTGAGCTTGTGCCTCAGATTTGTACCTTCTGGGGATTTATTTTTCACTCATTTTCACGTTTTCGGTGTCGCTACTAGATTTGATTTGATTTGTTTGGTGTTTTATTTGCAATTTCCTCCGAATCGCTCCGTGCCTCCTGCTTTTAACCGAGGAATGGAAACGGTGCCGCTTTTTGTGGGTGCGCGAAATGTTCGGGCGGTAGGTTTGGGCTAATGCGCTTTTTTTTGGGCTTTTCGGGATCAAGTTTTTCGATGTGCCTTTTATTTTATTTATTTAATTTTTTCTTTTTCTTTTGGGGAGAGAACATACTTAATTGTAATGCCTCTTTAAAACACAATAAAGCGTCTCTTTCTGGAGTGACCTCTTTGGCTTCGCTGTAGACTGGATGTGAATACGATCCTTTGTGCTGCGGGGATTATTTTGTGTAAAAGAAACAATATTTTGTAAATAGATTTTTTTACTTGTGGCTTAAAACAGTAGTCGGTTGTGAAGGGGGATTTCTGAAATGGTCGCTGTTCACATTTATTGAGTCATGGGCGGTATTCAGTATGTAAATTATATTTTGCTTTTTGGTATTAATTGCGAAATTCAGTTTCAAATGATGGCAGAAAACTGGTATCGAGATGTTAAAAGCCGAGCAAAATCGAACGACGTATAGAGGGCACGTTTATATTTACTTAGAGCTGTTCCTAATGTCTGTGGGGAGGAACGAGATGTGGAGGCCTCTGCCTTTCGCCATTCCCTGCTCGCCGCTCCTCTCCTTCCCCGGGCTCGCAGCGCGGGGTGGCCGAGGGGCTGCAGGGGAGAGGGGAGAGCGGCTCCGGCGGCGGCCCCGGCCGTGCCCGGGCTCGGCGGGCAGGCAGCCCCGGCTGCGCGGGGGAGCGGGAAGATGGCGCTGCCTGGCTGCCTGCCAGCGTTTGTTGCGCAGTTTCACCCGCTCTCCTCCCCCACGGGCGCCATTTTAAAGTCCTTTCTGCTGTCGCCGCGCCGTGTGGGGCGGTGCCGTCGCGCCCAGCTCGGGCCGTATTTCTGTGTCTTGTCTGGGAAACGTTCCTGTTTTGGGCTTTGGGAACCTTTCCCCGAAATCCTGAAAGCCCTGCTTCCCTCCCGTACCCCACACTCCTTCCCTAGTTCTTGGTCACTGTCTTGAGGCGGGGTTAAACAGGCTTTGCTCACAGGGGCCCGTACGCGCAGCTTCAAGCCCGCCAACATCCCTTACAAGCTTGTTTTCTTACTTCTGATATACGTGTTTCTTGTCATTCCACCTATAGGAATTAAAAAGATTTGAAAGAACACTTTTTTCTGAACGATGACCAGAAAATATATGACATTAAAAAAGAAAACCACCTTTAAAAATGATCCGGTGTAGTGCAGAGGACAACATATTCTTCATTGAAAAGGCTTCAGTACCTGTAAAAGTGCTTGCAAAAATAAGACCATAGGTAATTTTTTGGTGGGTAGGTTACACCATTTTGTTGGTGTTACTGTCTTTGCAATTTTTTGGTGGGGGGAGGGACTAGCATATTTTCAAGTTTTTATCGCTCCTTTGTCTTAGAGGAAACTGTCTTTTCCAAATTACTTAATTTGGCAGCTCCACCTTAATGTATTTTTAAAGTTTTGTTTTGGTGCTGTTTTTAGGAAGAGCACTGAAAATACTGGGTTTTTTTTCAAAACCACCTTTTGTTTGTTTTACTATTTCCTTACGATCTGCTGAAAGCTCATGAGATGTGAGTTTAATACCAACATCACCTGTACCTGGGAAGAGCAAAGTGTGCTGCCAGACCAACTTACGCTGTGCCCACTAAGGAATGTGGAGTGCTTGTGTAGTTCTTTGGTGTATGTTTTTGGACACATCAGAGGAGGAATTCTCCATTCCCATTGCTCATTCCTATTGGAAGTGGGAGATTTTTTAAAATTCAGGAATAATCTTAAGGCTGTTTAAGTTTTTTGCCTGTTGAAGGGTTTAAAACAACATTTCTGTGAAACACACTCATTGCTTGGAATACACTAAAAAATTGTCTGGATATAAACTGTCTTTTTAAAAGGCTTTCCTGGGGACGACTTAAAATTTTAGCTTTGAAGAAAACCACCAGCTATAAACCTTTAATTGTTTACAAATATTTTGAGTGTAGAGTACAGTATTTGTTCATATATTTCAGAAATCTTACCTCATAAAGTCACTGCTTCTTGAAGTGATTATTTTTGTTTACAGGAATATTGGGATCAAGGTAGAGAATTCATTTTTTTTTAATGGTAGTGTACTTTTATATAATAAAATTTCTCTATTATGCCTTAATATCTGGAAGATCGTGTGTGGTTTTTGTGTTTAATTTGTGAAAATAATGAAGAAATGGTATAAATATGACTGGTTTATATTCTCTCAGGGCTTAGTACTTGCCAAATGACTATATATAATCTGCACACCGGCCTGCTTGCATTAAAGCACAGTGCATTCTCACCTTGAGTTGAGATCCTGGTTGGCTACTCCAGACCTGTTCTTTTTAGATGGGTTTTTTTCTGTCTGAGCTTAAAAGTTCGCCCCTGTTGTTGCAAAAGTAGCACTTTGCATTGGGTGTCGCCTGTTCACAGTGCTGGAACTGTGCGAAGCTCACCATGTGGAGCCTGTAGCCTGGTTGCGCTTCCATTGATACACCTGGGTCTACTCACTGGTGTGATGCTCGGGTGTTTAGGCGTGTGCTTGTTTTGCTCATGCTTTGAGGGCTTGCTTTGTGTGTGATACCTGTATTCTCAACTTGAAATGTGTGTGGACTCAGTTAAGGTCAGTGCTACAGAGATGGTTGTACTGTAGTGAAGTATTTTATATCAGCTTATGGATGTGCAGCTTTCCTGGCCCAGCTCCTTCGTGTGTCCTTTTCCAGTACAGTTTATGTATTTAGTTTAATTGTACTGAGAGGAAACCCCCAAAGTTGTGCTATTATCAGCTGCATTTCCAGTTTCCTCCAAGGTTCCTTTCTGTATTCATGAAGTTATGTGGCAGAGGTAAGTCCGTAGTCTAGAGCTGAAGAGCTTTGCAGTCATGGATACCTGGGTGTGCTGCCTGCTGTCTTTCCAGAGTTTTGCTGGTATTCTTCCACATGGGTTCCAGAGAAGTTGTATCTGCATTAATGTAGTTGGGTTTCACAGTGAGGCTGTAATGGTCAATGATCGTGCCTCTTCATGCTGCATTAGGCTTGTGGTAAATCCAATGGCTGGTGCTTTTTAGGGTAGATGTAGCAGGGAGAGCATGAAAGTGTGTCATTCCTATCTAAGTAGTGGCTACAGAGCAGGCATAAGAGCCTCTTTGATAATGTAGTCACTGTTCAGAGAGTTGGCAGAAATCTTTACAGTGGTTCTGCTGGAATAAGCTGCATCCGTACTTGAAAGGTTTTTTATTGTCATATACCTGGTCCAGCATAGACATGGGGATTGCGTACAAAAACAAGTGTTTTTCTTTCTTATGGTAGAGGAAAAGTAGCGACAATAATAAACTATTCTAACGTTCAGTGTGACTTGCCACTGTTTTAGTTTGAAAGTCAGAGTGAGCAGTTTTGGGAAGGCCCTTGTTAAACCAACATAAATGCATAATCACCAACCTGAACTGAGGTTTTTTTCCAGGTCATCATGTAGTTAAATGAATATGTGTATCTTTATTTTCAAATGTTAATTTGTTCCTGCTTTCATTGTTGAAAAAAACCACAACTACTCTGTTGGTATTATTTTTTGCTTTATTTGAGAATTGTTGAGGTTTTAGACAAAATAAAAATTACCATCATTACTAGCATAGAGAGATTATAAAGTATTTTTTATTCCTTTCTTTTCTTGCAGCAGTTTAAAAAATGTTCTAGAATTAAGGGAATCCTTACCTGAAGAAAGCAGCCAAAATCACTATAAAAACGTAACACAGTAACCTTTCATTGAAGGTATTCAGGAGGGGTGGTGAAGTGAAGAGAGGGAAGGTCTGGGGAGAACGATTTATCTTCATTGCAAGACACTGATTATTTTTGTAAAATCTGATCTTATGCCTTGTCTCAGGTGGAATTTGTAGTAGTTTTACTGTGAACTTGATCCAAGAATGGAATTTCAGTATCTGGTGTTGGAGCTTGAATTTATTGAGATGAGTCAACTACAGAAATTATCTTGGCCCCACTGAAACAGGTGGTGAAATCTCCATTGGCATTCAGCAAGGCATTGCCTTCAAGAAGGACAGGACGGGTAGTAGGATTTTCAGCTTGGATTCGAGGTGTTGATATGGACTGCACTGCTGAAGTAGTTACACATCTGTCAAGTCATCCTATTCAATTTTCAGTAAGTTTTCCAAACATAGTAACTGAAAGGAGTATAAATGGCTGTTCAGCTAATTATTGGCAGTTGGTAGCAGATACTAACTCATGTGAATCATGCCTGTGGCAAGATTTGGTTTTTAAACTAGTATGGGCTAGAGTGACAATGAAAAGGTATTAATTGGGCATTGGTTTATAAATCAACTGAGAAATGATCAGTTCATAAAGAAGTTACAGGACTGCAGAATATTTTTTCAGAATCTCTGAAAACTATGTGCTGTCAATGAGAAGTATGAAATTCGAGTATTCTTGAGTAGAAACAAGGTTAAAACGTCTGAGGGACTGCTCAGCATTCCTTGGAGTATTGTTTTGCACAAATAACATATGCTAACAGTCTGTACTATAGCAGACAGTAGTTTGTAGAAGTGTTTAAGAGCATCTAATATCTTTTGGGCAGGTGGATGTTTCCTTCCTGGGGAACTGTTGAGATCATGCCTCCTTTGTCTCTTTTGGGATGAAACTGGGACCCTCCAAATGTTTTATGAATATTGAAATTCCTGAGGAATTGTGTATGTGGTGGAGCTCCGTGGAAGACAGAGCCCAAAACAGGCCATGGCATAGTGATAAGGGAAGGCTCTGACCCCAGCCTTTAGCCTGGGGAATCCCATGGGGTGGGGAAGCATCCTGACATTCAGGCTGAGGTTACTCTGGATTTTCTCTGTGTGATTTAAAAAAACCTATTTCCTGATAAAAACGTTGTCAAGATTTTGGTATTGCCAAGAGCAGCTCTGGATACAGTAGGAAAAAGATTGTATTGAGTAAATTAGAAATTCTGTGCTGAACATGTGAGTCTGAAGGAAACTAGACTATAGACAGCCACACTGAGTGTTCACATATGTACTTGGTGTTTTGGCTGGAGCTGGATTAGTCTTTACTGTCATACATACTGTTAGTTGAACTGCACGTTTCCTTTTTTTTTTTTTTTGGTCTTAACTAAAATATCACTGTATTTTTTGGAAGTTTGATAAGTTACCGCATTTGGCAAACTCAAATCAATATTTTTTTAAATGGCATACTAAAGGGAAATGTAGGAATTGGATAAACTCCTCTTGTAGGTTGACTGTGTTTTAGTGTGTGGTTTTTATTTGCCCTTCTGTGTGTGGAGCTGGTATTTCACAACTGTGTAAGGATCGTGCTTATCCTCTTAGGTGTTCATCTCCCAGATCTTAAAAACCATGAAGAGGCATAATGTTGTGCCTAGCAATTCCTGAGAGGAAGCACTTTTGTGTTCCTTTTCTTGTTGCTATTTTTCTGATTCCTGAATAGTTTCTGTTTTTTAGAGTAGTTTTTCTTAGAAAGGTTTCTCATAATTCTTTTGAATATTTAAAATTACCAATTTCTTCTCATACTCTGCTGTATACAGATGTCTTTGAAATATTGATGATTAAATTCCGTTCTACAGCTAATTTCAAGCATTGTAAATTCATCTTAGAAGTACTATTCAGACTTAGATTCTTGGAATGAAAACCTATTTTTGTATATTTAGAAAGTTAATGCTTGTATAATGCGCTGTGTTACTAGATTAGAATCCCAAATTTCTTACTTTGTTAGCTGTACTTTAGAACACAGTTCCTGGTAGATTTTGCAACAGTGTAGTAGTTGCTTTTTTTGATTACTCTGGAAAAGAAAATACTCATAAGGAGCAATTCCATGTTGTAGAATATAAGTACAGAATAGTTCATTTATAAGTGAGTAGCTAAGTCCTTGTGTTTTACAAAGTTCATTTTAGAATTAATTTTGTTTCCTTATTCCTGTTGTCCTGAAATGACAGTTTTTCGATATTTATGACTTTAGAGTGAGGTTTTAGTTCGCAATGAATTTTTCAGTATTTACCTCTTTTTCATTGAGTACTGTGTCATTATTCTGCAGCATAGAAATTTTTTACAGTGATGAGAGGGAGAAGTGGAAATACCTCTTAATATCAGTTTTTGTACTCGATACACATAAAAATCAATTATTGAAAACAGGGCTTGGCATGGTGAGCAGTTCTTAAGTTGATTATAAGATACAGTCTTGGTTACTTACAAGAATCTGAAATTTACTTTGCAAGATTACCAGATTGCTCAAAATTAGTATTGACTTGAAATTTAAGCGTAAACTATATGCTAATAAAGGTTTGAGTTTATACTCCTTTCTCTTACACTTCTGAGTTGCAGAGAATGCAAATGAGGTCTGGTTGTTCCTGTGTAGGAGTTTCCTTCACTGAATCCGAGGCTGCCTGTTGGATAGGAACCTGAGAGAGAACTGAGAGGGTAAGGCACGCAGTGGTTACAGCACTGTAGCAACCTGAAGTGCACACTGCTGAGATGATCCAATGGGTGATAGAACAGCTCGCGTTTTTTCCCCCTAGTTCAGAAGCACACTGAGCAAAATATTAGTGCTGTGGAAATTAATTTGTTTGAGGGAAGGACTTCAGTTCTGGCCATTCGACCTCTGCAGTCAGTGTGGAGTCAATGCTGTTGCAATACTTTCATGTAATTTAGGAAGGGATGCATTGGGTTAATGGAGTTCTTACATGCGTGCTCAGAAAGGTTATAAGGGTTAAAAGTTCCACCAATTTGGTGTAGTAAACTCAATTCAGAGCGGCACCCTTCTCTGCAGTGACTATTGCAGTAACTGATTTGTTCTAGTGATTGTTGTTCCAGTGGCAATATGTTTTTTCAGATATTCCATAGTGAAATTACTATTACTGTTGGGATTGTAGATTAAAATTCCGAATGGAGAATGATAGAGCAACTCAATAATTTAGAAGATTTGATAGGACACGTTCATTATAAAGCATGAGAGAGATCTTGTCAGAATTCCTGCTGACAGGATGTGTACAAAGTCATGCTGAAGTTGTGAAGATTAGTGGGTGTACATCATAACTCCAACAGTAATTGCTTCAGGTGCTCTGTATGTTACTGTGTGCAAGTTTGATTATCTCCCATTATAAAGGTTTAGCTACAGCAGTCATTACCTTGCTCTAAAGCATCGATTTCCAAAGGTCAGTGTTCACTCTCAGAAGTCATGCTGCCAGTCAGGGATTGATCCTGTGTATTTGCACAAAACTTCTAAGTCTAGATTTTTCCAACAATTTTACAGATACATTTATTTACATGTAAATAGCAAATTTTGATGTTGATTGTATCACACTTTTTGGAAATTATTGCTCTAAATGTTGCTCTCCAAAGCGATCCATTAGCTTGTGCTATTTACAGAAAGTGAAAATAGTGGTTTATTGCTTTGTATCTGAAATGTTCTATTAAGGCTGTATGAAATTATAAGTGACTTTGAGAAAGGAAAAGAATTCTTTTGTTATATTCTTTTGAATATAACTTGAGTAAATTTAAAATCCAGTGTTTACAGCTTTTAGAATATGGATAGTATATGAAGCATGTGTGAATAGTTGGACTGCTTCTGGGTAAATCTGATTTTAATGACATTGCAGGTTGTAGACCCTGCATGTGTTACATGATACTGTGGATTGTGTAGCATGTTGGTGAAAAATTTAGGCTGGTAAGGACCACTGGAGGTTACCTGGCCCTGCCCCCTGCTGTAAGCTTCACAGTTAGAATAAGTTGTTCAGGGCCAGTTGAGTTTTGAAAATTTCCAAAGAGGGTGATTCCATCCTCTGGCTTAAACATTCTTGTTTGTGAATGTTTTTTCTTGCATCCAGTTGGGATTTTCTGTGTTACATGTTTGGGCTCTTACTTCCTGTCTTGCTGTGTGCTGATGAGAAGAGACCTGCTTGGCTCATGTTTGTGCCCCTTTTAGCAGGCTGCAGGTAGCACCGGGGTTTGCCTTCTGTTGTCCAGGCTGAAGAAAGGCAGTTCCTTCGTGTGACCACAGGATTTTACTTGCACTCTGTTGGACTGCTTCACGTTGTTTTGTATATCTTTTAAGAGCTGTGTGTATGTGTAAATGCCAAACAGATTTCAGCTGGGAGTTCACAAGTGGGGATAGAAAGGGAATAATCACTCCACTGGACCACTGCCTGCACTATGCTAGTGTGAGGGTGATGGTTGTATTCACGTGTGCTACAGCCCCACATGTGCTTTAAGCTGACCGAAGCACTGTTGCCATCCCCTGTGTTTAACTACCCATCTACCTCATTCTTACTCCCACTCTTGAGGTGGCACTAGCACTGCTGTAGCCCTGTGGCAAGCCAGAACCAATCAAGAAGCTCATCCCAAGTTAAAACAGATCAATGTATTTTATCAGATCAGTTTTTTTTCCAGATGACTCTTCAAAGCCTTGAGCTGACCCGAGGAAAGTGGATGAGAGGAGGGCAGGACTGCTCTATTCATCTTCTGTTGCTCTTTGCTCTGTAGTAGGTCAGAGTGTTGAAATCAAGGCAGAGGGTTTAAGGCCAAGTAATACGAGTCTCCCAGAGGATTGGCTTTCATAGCTGGGATTTCCTTGTCAGTTTTATTGCTTTCAACTTCTCTTATATTCCTTTTGGGAGCATGTGATAAAGGGCACTCTGGTTATTTCCCAGAAGGGACAGGCAGGGCTTCTTGCACAAGTACATGAGATCCAAGTTGAAATACATGCTATATTCACCAGTGTGGAAGCAGAGATATGAAATAAAACAATAGGGCCTTTGTTAATAAGCTACAGGGAATATCTGTGCGGGGTTGTGACTAATTAGTGAGGATTGCCCTTTGTAAATTAGTTGGATGCACCAGCAGGGCTGAATTTGGCCTACTTCTTATAAGCAGATTTTTTTGTGGCTTTTTTTTTTTAAGACACTCTGTACCAGTATTGATAATTACATATTTGATAGGCTACATTATAACAGTGCTCCAGCAGGTTGTGTGACTCTTCCCAAAGTGTATTTTTCCCTGCTGTCTCTAGTGTGGGCTCTTGGCAGGGCCCTGGATGCATTGATGGGCCCCACCAGCCCAGCCAAGCCTCATCTATAGCCTCCACTGGCTGAAGTCTCCAAAGACTGATCCAAATACAGAAGTGAGTCAATGTTTAAGGGTCTAGGCCAGTGGTCTCCAAATGTTTTTGATTGCACACCCCTATTGGTAAGATTTTTGAGTGCACACCCCAAACAAATGTATATTTGTTTACGTACACCTGTATATGTGTCTATAACAAAACTTGATGTACTAGTGAAGTTTTAATATTTTCTTCTTGCACCCCACTGGATTGTCTTGCACACACCCCACTTTGAAGACCACTGGTCTAGGCTTCATAACTCTTAACTCCACCCATTTTGGCAAGTTTTATTTTCAAACACTTCTGGCTTAATCTGGTTTATACCCATTTCATACATCGCTCATTGCCTTGGCCCACTGTATGTTAACAAACAGCGAGGAGGACAGAAAACCAGAAAAGATAGTTGGCAAGAAAAGCGACAAACGTTTCTATAATTTGTGCCGTAAAAAAGGCTTTAGGGAAATTCCTCAGGACAAGGCTTGCTTTTGTTAACGCACTTTTAAATGATCATCTGTGTCAAGGTCATGTGTTGCTCAAACTCCTCTTTTCGAAGTAAACTGCATGACTACTTTTGGGTGAATTTGCTTTTGGGTATGCAGGTACTCTGTTCGCTGCTGCCTCTCTTGCTCTCCTGAAATTAACAGGGCAGTAATTGTTTGGTAATCCCTGTTGAAAATAGGCATCAGTTAAAAAGATTTAAACCTGCAGTGTCCTGGTTTTGGCTGGGATAAGAGTTGATTTTCTTCTTCCTGGCTGGTACAGTGCTGTGTTTTGACTTTAGGATGAGAATAACATGCTGATGTTTTAGTTGTTGCAGAGCAGTGCTTGCACTAAGCCAAGGCCTTTTCAGCTTCTCATACTGCCCCACCAGTATAGGGGCTGATTTGTATTTGCAAGTAGTAATAAATATTGTGACCAGCACCAGAGGGGCCCTGCCTCCAGCTGGATGAAGGAAGGGGATGCCAGGTTTGGCTACCAAGTTTATTGGACTATGGATTTGGCACATGAAGGCCACAGGCCATACAGGACTCATTTCCACAGCAGCCTCATAGATACCCAGGCCAAAGAGTTGGATATATCATCTTCGCTATCATGCATCTGCCTCTGGGAAAATCAAACAGTACAATGGACTGTTAAAGGCCACTCTGAGACCAAGGGGTACTGGGACTTTCAGACACTGGCATATCCATTTATAGCAAAAACCATCTGATTAGTTAATGCTAGGGCATCTGCTAAATGGGCTGGCCCTACCCAATCAGAATTTTCACATACTGTAGAAGGGGATGAAGTTCCTACAGTGCACATAGAAAATTATGTTGTGGAAGGCTATCTGGGTTGTTCCTGTCTCAGGCAAACGCATCCATGGGATTGCATTTTGTCAAGGACCTTGGTGCACTTAGTAGGCAGTGCAGAAGTATGAGGAAGTCTGATATGTACTCAAGGGGATTTGATTTTGGGTAGAATAACCAATGATGGCATTAATTGCTGTATAAAACTGTACTTCATCACTCCTCTGGTTGGTTTATGCCATATCAATGGTATTGCAGTAAGAGTTGCTCAGATTAATGAAGAATGAGTACTGATGAAACTGAGCAAAGTGCAGTGATGATAGAACCAGACAAGCACAGCAGTGACGGAACCAGACTTCAGCATGTAATAATCCCAACACCACATATCATCTCTTTCACTTTGAAGGACTGATACGACATACAGAGCCCAAAGTCCTGGACTAAATGAACTCAGTGGACATCTTAGAGGGATGGCCCATAGACTACAGGCCTCTATGTCTGCATATACCTCAAAAGACAGAAAGGTGGTTGTGATTATTTTGGATGCATTGGAAAGTGTGGGACCTGGACATGATGAGGTTGGTATAGAATATGGGGTGGATATTGTCCTGGTTTTGACTGGGGTAGAGTTAATTTTCTTTCCAGTAGCCATGTCTTGGATTTAGGATGAGAATAACATTGATAACACTCTGATGTTTTAGTTGTTGCTGAGCAGTGTTTGCACCAGGTCAAGGAGTTTTCAGCTTCTCACAGCACCCCACCAGTGAGGAGACTGGAGGTATGAAAGAAGGTGGGAGGGGAAATAGCCAGCAGATCTGACCCCAGCTGACCAGAGGGATATCCCATACCATATGGCATCATGTGGAACAATAAAACTTTATTATCTGTGGTAAACTTGTAGGAGTTTACAGTATGTTGGGTGGATTTTTCTTGGGTCACGTTTAGCTAATAAAACCAAGTGTATGTTCAGTAACGGGTGTAATAGTGAAGATTATGTATTACCATTAGGATTTTCTCACACCAGTATTTTCATGCATTTTATTTTCCTTCTGATCGTTCTATGCAAATTTTGAAGAATTCAGTGAACTTAACAATTTTATCTTAATTTGTGTCAGTTGTTTTAGTACTTGCAGGAATACTAATTGAACAAAGTTCTGTGGCGTCACTTCTGCTAATGGTGAACCCTTACTATAATAAAATCACAGAGAATATTTGGTTATGTAAAGCAAAGACATTTTATTGTGTTTAAATAATGCTGTCAGTATTGCCATAGACGCGTGGG
>WEKY01026561.1:57330-81637 GCA_013390045.1 Picathartes gymnocephalus | reverse complement strand
AGGGAGGGAGAGCCGCGCCCCGGGACGGGGAGCAAGGGCTGGGCGTGGTGTTCTGTGCCAAAGGCTGCGCGCGGTCGCCGTGGTCCCGTCGCTCATTTTGAATCCCTGGCATGGAGCCTTCCGGGAGGTTGGCGGGTGTCCAGCCGCGGGCCCCGCAGCGGCCAGAGCAGCGGCGATCGCTCCACGACAGCATGCGAGTACGGCGGCGAGGAGGAAAGGGCATTGTTGTTCTTTTTTTTATTTTATTTTCCTTCTCACCCTTAAAGCTTTTTCTGAGCTCCCTGAGATTGCAGTTATAATTTGAGCAATGTTATATAGTTGATGTAAAACTCTCTCCAGTTATTTTCTTTCTCTTTCCGCTGTTGTCCAGCCATAGAATCATAGAATAGTTTGGAAGGAACCTTAAATACCACCTAGATCCAACCACCCTGCCATGGGCAGGGACACCTTCCACTGGACCAGGTTGTTGAAAACCCCATCTAACCTGGCCTTGAATACTGCCAGGGATGGACATCCAGAACTCGTCTTTGCAACCCATCCCAGCGCCTCACCACCCACACAGGAAAGAATCTCTCTCTAATATTTGTTCTAAACCTACCCTCTGCCTGTTTGAAGCCATTCCCCCTTGTCTTACCATTCCATGCCCTTGTAAAAAGTCCCTCTCCAGCTGTCTTGCAGACCCCCTTTAGGTACTAGATCTCAATGTTAATATCATGGTACCCACAGGCACTACTAAGCCACCCCAATACTCATATACCAGATCTTTAATGTTCGTGAAAGATTCACCACTTTCAACATGATGGTTTCAACACATAATGCATTCAACACATCATGGGACAAAGGTATATCTTAATTACAATCTCATCCATGTTAGCAAATATTCAGCTTTCATATATGTACAGATTTATAAAGTCTGAAAGAATTCTCCTGCAGATGTCAACGGATTTTGATTGGTCTTTATCTGGAAAAGATAAAGATATAATGTGGGGTATTACTTTAAAAAAATTGGCTTTCACTTAATGTCTGCAACATAATAAAGATGGTTTTTAAGACATTGCTTATATTCCAACAATAGCATAAAATTTTTTTGGCAAATAATATATCCCTGAATACTGTTTATTTGAAACAGACAAATGAGATGCTTGCAGGGAAGTGATTTGCTACTCTGAAGGAGCAAAGGTAATTTTTTGGGTTTTGCAGTGGGTGTTGGTTGGTTGGGGGTTTTTATTTCTGCCATAAAGTGGCATTATAATTCCCTTCTGACTTTTCAAATTAAAACCCCATTTAGTTAGATTAATACCCATACCTTACTTACCATGGAAAAACAGATTTACAATTTTCAAGACAAATAGTGATCTGCTTCAAACTTGGGAAAGCCTGTTGTGACTCTGTGTATATAAACATGCATAAAGATGAGAAAATTAAATAAAAATACAGTCAGATCACCAGTTCTTGTAGTAATATCTAGGTCTGGAAAGCTGTATCAGTGTAGCAAAAATGGACACCTTAACTTTGGTGGTCCTTTAATAAGAGCACAACTTAGTGTTACAGTGAGTATGAGGGAGAAGGCTACACATTAAAAATGCATCACCATAAATTAATTGCTTTGAGGGCTGCAGTTGCTCTAGCCATCTTCCACATCCATGTAAGTTTAATCTCATTTGGTCTCCCCTGTGTGCATTTTCATCCTTTCCTTTTCCTACCCTTTTCCTTTGTTTCTTACTCCTTGCAATATAGTCTTACATTAGTTACACACCCATCTGTAATCCCCCTATTCCCCTCTGCACTTCCTTTTCAATTCTAACCTCCCTGAAATCTGCAATGAACACTGGGGACTTTCTTTGATTAGTTCTATTGCACCCCCTCATTCTGGCCCTCCAGTGAAACTGCTTTGTCAAGGTTTCTTTCCTATGAGAAGCTCAAAATTGAGATTCACATCTCAGCTTTGTTAGCCAAGCTATGATCTACGATGGATTCCTTGAGGTCTGCTCTCTTTACTAGCATGATTGCCAACTTCTAGTTTGCCTATCTTTTGGACTTGATCACTAGCATATTGAATCAAAACCTCTGTTTCTTTGTAGGAAATTGTGTCAAATACATATTTATCTCATGACTCATTGTATTTCTACTATAGCCATTAATTCTGATCCAAATTAAAATCTCTTTTTATCATCTGCAAGCAGCTGACAGACAAAATGGTTTTACTTTTCTCCAGATTCTCTTGGCACTCATCTCTCTGTCTTCAGTATCCATATCCATCTGTCTCCAGGGCCCACAGCTTGGTTCATGCCTTAGTCTTAGAGAACTCTCTGGACTCTGTCTTTCATGTTTAACCTACCTCCCTTACTGACATTTTCTAGTACAACAGCACCAAATCATAGCTTTCCCCATCTATCCACACAGCTAAATACTTGTCACATTCTGTTTGCTGACAGTGACCAATACCATTTTGATATATCCAGATTTCTGCGGAGAGTTTTTGTCATTCATTCAGTCCATATTATTTTAACCCTCTCATCTACTCCTCCTGTTCATCTACCCACTCTCACCCTTCTACAGGGCCCAAGATAAAATGCCATTACTCATTTTGAGGACAATTACCACCCACTCTCACTCACTGCCAAAGGTCCTGCTTCCATCAAGTCAGTTCAGTTCTGGACTTTGCCTATTATTTGCAAAATTTTCACGTAAGTTGTGTGGAAGGCTTTTTCCTCAAGCTGACCTTCATGGAGCTGTCAACTAAGTAAAAAATTAAGAGATAGATCCCATTTGTGCTGCTCTCAGCATGCCAGTTGCCACTTACCTCGGTGTCAAGAAGACCAGTATTTTTCAGAGAATTCTCAGTCCCACAGACCAATTTACTCCATGAGATATATGTGACCATCTTCTAACTACTTACCCAATCTTCTAGACATCCATCTTGGGCCTTCTCCCATGTTCTTTAGCAAATTATCATTGCATAACAATGTGTATATTATTACTCAAGATGAAGAGCAAAACTACTCTTTGTTATTAGGTTGCACTATTAAAGGACTGCTGAAAGGTTGAAGTTGGCAGGAGTCTAAAGATCATCTAGTCCAACCCTCCTACCCAGCGCAGATACAAATGACTGCTCAGGGCTTTGTAAAGTTTGAGGTTTGAGAATCTGCAAGAATATACACACTATAACCTCCTCAGTCAAGCTGTTTCATCAGTGTTTGGTCACTTTTGGAAGGCAAATGATTTTTCTCATGCTTAAATGGAATTTCTTCTATTTCACTTTGGGTCCATTTTGCCGTGTTCTTTGATTGAATACCACTAAAGAGATCAACTCTTGAAAAGATCCTCTGAGCCTTCTAGAGACCGAACAGTCTCACATCTGTCAGTGTCTCTTTGTATGACAGATGGTCCAGTTTCCCAATTGCCTTTGATTGCCCTTCAAAGGTCTTACTCCAGGATGTCAGTGTCTCCATTTTACCAGGGAATCCAGCACTAGACCCAGCATTCTAGAAGTCTGTCGCCAGGGCTGAGGAAGCATTATCACCCCTCAGCCTCCCAGCAGTGCTCTTCCTGATGCAGCCCAGGGTAGCTTTCTTTTCTGGCTCAGCACTGACTTGTGCACTGTTGTTAACACTCGGATACCTTTGCGCAAAGCTGCTTCCCAGACTCCGTTATTGGTGTGTTACATTATTACACTTTACACTCCTGAATGATACACAACAGCAAGTTCCATAGGCTGACATAGTGCTGGCAGGTTCCTCTCCTGTCCCCAAAAGCGCCTTAAGGAAACAATGGGACAGTCCAACCTTTCACACACTACACAGATGGGAATCTAAGGAGGAGGGTATCTTTAGCCAGGGGGCTTACTCTTCGTTGGATTTTAATTAACCATCTGCTCTAATAAGGAATCTTCTGTCACATAAAAGGTAGTCACAGCACACCAGCCAGCACTGAGCATGCAGCCAGAGTGTTCCTGGCTTTCCTGTGGCTTCTGTTGCTGTCAGAGCTGCAAGCATAGCTATTACTACTGTGGCAAAAGCTGCAGCAGCTGCTATTGTTGTTCACACAGCTATTTCAGCAGAGTTCCAAGATACTTTCCTATGTTCAGAAGTGTCAGCTGCCCACATGCTCAACCACATGAAAACCTGGCTCACACAAGACAAGCGCAGATTCTGTCAAGTCCTTCCATCACAGGCTTAATTTGTACAAACAACCACACAGCAGAGGAATAAAGAAAAACAGTGCCAAAAATATCTTTCCCTTTGATTTTTATTTCTTCTCATAGGAAGTGGATATATTCCACGCCTTGCTTTGACAGATGCAACCCACAATTTTTCTAGGCTACTCCAGTTTGTCACGGACCACAAGGAGATAGTAAATGGGGTGCTGTCTTGGACTCTGGGTGCAGCAAGACACTCAGGAGATAACTGCAGACTAGGCTTTTCAAGTTCCTTGTATTTTAAGAGGTACCAGTCCTCAGCATGAATTTTGTTGCAGACAATAAAGGAAATATCTGAGGATTTAGCTGTGAAATGCTTATTTTCCCCATGCAAGAGGAAAAGATTTTTAAAAAATCCTCCCATCCTATTCCACAGTTAGAAAAGCAGGAGGGAGATCAGGCCCTTGTTACATCCATACAAGTCAACAAAAACCTTTGGGGTACAGGCAACCTTTGCATTTTATCATTAATTTGCTCTTTTATGTAATTTTGGACCATACCACTTAAGGTTTCTCAGAATAATACCTAGAGACAGGTTTGGGAACAGCACAGCCACTGCAAGCAAGCAGCATGTCAATATGATTTAAAAGGCAGAAGAGGACTAAAGCACCTGGATTAAAGCTGCACTGTGCCATCTGCTCCCAAGGCCAGAGCTCCTTATGCACTCTGGCCTAATTTATTTGCCAGAAAAATGTAGCCTCTGGGACCAGTTAGGATGTTCTCTACTTACCAATTGTTTCTACCTCAAAGCAGAAACTGAGAGATGAAGATATGACAGCCTTTCTAACCTGTTTCTCAAAGAAAACATTAAAAAACCCACTAACCTGCACAAGTAGAGCATGCAGACAGAGTCCTGTTCCATGCTTAGTTGCCTTTTGCCACAAGGTTGGACAAGAATGGGGACAAACAAATTAAGTATACATAGACCGAAATTGAAAGGAAGGAAATGCCTTTTCCCAGCACCATTTATTTGTATTTAGAGTGTGAAGGTGGGGAGATGTAACAAGATATGAAGGCAGTACGCTGGATGATAAGATTTCTTGAAGCATTTGCACTGTCACGTTTTGTATGTCCTTAAGCACAGCGCTGAGTTCATGTTTGTGAACTTATTTTCTTTTATCTGTGTATCAATACAATTCCAGAATGTGAATCAACTCAAAACATACAGGAGTTGTCACATAAGAAAAGATTATGTTGGTGTAACTGACCATCACTTCACAGTATCTTTGTTCCCTCAGTGGGGTATAAAATATAAAAGAAAGAGGTTTTTAAATAGCAAAGAAGCAGAGCAGATACTAACATGAATGCTTTGCATTTGTCATGCAAGGAAAAATTCATGATTGCATCAGCCTCCACAGAGGGTAGTTGGAAGCTATCCAAGAGTGATGACTAAACAGAAACTGATCTGTTGTTTGCTGATTGGCACATGAGTATTGCCAGAGCTATGAACGAAGCAGGGAAGACAAATAGTTGTAACCCTATCACTTCTACATATACAGCATAATAGCAACAAACAACATTTCCTGGAAAGAGCAGAAAACTAACAGAACAGTTGTTTTCGGGTGAGAGCAGTCAGTGTTTACTTCTTGATCTTAATTTGCTACCATAATCGACTTCAGAAATCACTCAATTTCCCATAAAGGCTGAAATCCCTAAGTCTCTGAAAAAGAATAGGTGTACATGGTGCTAAGCACTGCAGTATTCATACTGAAAGGAGTCTTTGGAGGCAATTGATTAGAGGAATCGTTGGAGGCAATTGACTGGAGTGATTTTAAGTCTCAATTCAACTTCAGGATGGGTATATCTTACAATTGCAATTGTTTTGCAATTACTCTGTCACAAAACAGTGGGAGAGTACATGGACTTCAGAGATGTATCAGATACTCGGCTGCCTCTTGCTGTTTGAAACATTTGCCTTAGGACTCTGATTGCAGGGTGTTAACTACAAGCATTTGCTCTTCGCCACTTAGTATAGCCCCTTTGGTGAAATGCTGACAGATTTTGGAAAGACTAAATCTGTGAAGGAACTACATTTACTCTAAAAAGCTCTGGATTTTAGTTTTTTGAACAAATTAAAAAATATCACTAACTAGAAAATACATCTTTTTTAAGAGAGGTTGTGGAGTCTCTCCCTTACTGGAGATACTGAAGAACTGCCTGGACAATTCCATGTAATGTGCTCTAGGATGACCCTGCTTGAACAGGGAGGCTGGCCCAGATGACCCACTGTGGTCCCTTTCAACCTGACCCATTCAGTGATTCTGACAAGAAGATGGTAGGATAGAGGTCCTGACTTTTGAGAACTGCAAGTGAAAGGGCTAAGGACAGCCAAAGCAGAAACGTGCAAATTGCTCTGATCTTGCTGTGTGTTCCCTGTTGCTTGCTGTTTTCACTTACAACGTCCACCCAGTTCAAATCCACAGCATCAGCCAACCAGCAGTTTTCACTAGAGAGGCATGAACAAGCACTAATGGTGGAGACAGGACAGCAGTAGGTTGCAGACACATTGTTGGTGGAAAATTCCCACCTTAGCCTTGGTTCCATATTTGACTTTGTTTTGCTGCATACAGGCAGCATCCCTGAGGCTACTGTTAAACATAAATGTGATTCAACAGCAACTGCTCCTTCCTCTGTTCTGAGATGCCAAAGACCAGTGTTGAGAACCAAAGCTGTATTTTACTGGGGATATGCTCACACTATAGTCTCTGGGGTACATGCTAGCATAATTAAGAGTAACCTCTTAAGGTTTGACATCTTAAAGCCATCTTTTGACACATCATGCTTAGGTGGGTTGAGAAATATTACATGTGTAACAAAAAACCTGTGGTCTCAGTCACTCACTGCCCCCAATTCCCAGTAACTTCCAGAGCCACTTTATTGTAGACTGTCATCAAGGTTCAAATTCTGTAACATTCTGTAAATCTAAGAAGTGACAATATTTTCTTTCTGTATTGATTTTCAGTACACCTTTTTTCCCCCATATCAATCCATTTCTATCCATTTTCACTTTTAGACATTGATAAACCAGCAGTCATGATAAAAACCCCTTGTTTTTATAGCTGATTGACCATTTGGCATCAATTTTTCATAGGACTATATTTCTGTAAATGCACTGGTATACAAAATATATCAAGATGTATTTAACAACTACAGCTGCAGAAATGCACTGGGAAAGTTAACATTGGTGAAGCCTCTGCCAGATATTTTTCATATGTTTTCACAAAATTTCCTTTATTTACAAGTGCCAAATAGAATATTCCTAGATTTGACAACATTAAGTTACCTAACATTAAAAATGCTGCATCCAAAAGGATGCAGCATTGGATTTGCCCCGCTAATGTTTTCTTTCTATTTGAGTGAGACTGATAAGCTCAGTGAGCTTATCTGATGAGAAAAATCCAGTAGGACAATCATAATAATATCTGCATGATCAAATAGCACTGACAGCACTCAAAGACTTAGGTATCACATGTTTTTCTCTTTTTACTAAAACAAGCCTGATTAGGCAGTTTTAAGTTTCCTGTTCTGAAAAAGAAACTACTTGTTATTTTCCACTGCAAGTCCCAGATTTGCTGACTTTTCAGAATGGAGCGATGGTTAATTTGAAGAAGGGTCTGCAATTTAACCATTTCAACAGTTCAAAAACGAGTTTGGATCTGTCACAGGATAGCAACTATTTGCATCAGATGAGGAAGTAGTCCTTGCTCTCTCAAATCCTCTCAGCTGAGATTTCTTATAAGTCACTTCCAATACCCAAAAATCAGGAGTCAGATACAGAGGTAGCAAGGACTCACCATTAAACTTTCAATATTCTCTCCTCACTGCTTTGGAGATGGGATATAGCCAATTGTTAGGGAAGACTGCTGTAAAACTGCTACTCTTCATCCTTCCTGGTCATGCTTTCAAATTGAACATCTTTTACAATTGAACATCTACAATAAAGAATTAAAATCCCTTGAAGGGATTAGTAAAACTAGATACACTGAAAAAAATTATTTGTCAAGATGTAAGAAAAACTCCTCTTGAGGAAAAAAAATGTTATCAAACTGAGAGGAACTGGGTATTACTGCTGTAGTGCTTATCACTGTTTAGAAGAGCTAGAGAAGCAAGGAGAGAACGTGCACTTCCTTTCTTGCACAGCACCCAGTTTCCTGTAGCAGTAATTTAGCAACAAGGATCAATGCAGCCAAGAAGCAGGAAGAGAAAGAGAAGCCCTCTTTTCACAGTGACCCTGCACCTGCATCGCGTCCATGTTACTTGCCTGATCGCACAAAGCAGTGGAAATAGACTGAAAAAACAGTTGTTTTAATCTATCTTTCAACATCCTGGTACTGAAGAAACACAATCTAGGCTCTAAATTGGCCAGTGGAATATGAACAAGTATGCTGTTCCTCCCAACAATCAAACTTTAGTTTATGGTTGTAGAACATGGCAATCAACTTAAGGCTTTGGCCATGTTAAGAAAACCCGTCGTAAAAAAAAAAAAAAAGACTAGAGAGGTCATCTTGAAATAAGTTTTCATTTTAGAAAGACCAATTTATCATGTTAATCATATTACAGTAAAAATTTCTCCAAGCCAAACTATTTTCTGTCATCTTGGACAGAATAATACTTTGTCATAATGGTGACATTTTCATAGACTCTCACTTTTCAAGCTATCTCAAGACAAGAAACATTCCAGATTCTCCACAACTCAAAATCATCTCCATCTCATTCTGCTCAATACAGGGGCCAAGGACAGCTCCAAAAAAAATTGCAGGAGCCAAGAGTATACATTGTTATTTGATAGAAAAAGCCTAAATTTATTAGACAGCTACATCATTGAGATCTACAGGCTTGCCATATAGAAAGAAAATCCTGGTGTTGAGCAGAATCCTCCAAAGAGCACAAGCAAGTGCCCAGCACAGTTAAGAGCTAGTGAGCTAGTTCAGTGACCTTGTTGAGCTTGCACAAGTACTGCTAAGGATCTTCCTCATTGTGTGCAACTCCTTGACACAACTATAATAAAAGTTATCCTCATAGCATGATATACTTCCTAACTTCTCAAGAAAAAATCCTAGGATTTGATACAGACTAATATTAACAAACTCAGTGAAATGTAAATAGTTCATAAATTAGCATAATCCAATAAAAAGTTTTAAGCAAGTGAGTATTGTGCCTGAAAGGCTGATCCAAAGTCAGTTGCATTCTCTCTAATGAAGCAAAAATGGTATTTCACAGAAGTACGAACAACCCAAGAGTGGTATTATAAGTCCTGAATAAGGTATTGCCATTGCTGAGACTCTCTAGCAACTCAAAGAAAAGGTTAACTCAGCACCTTACTCTGCAGCCTACCACCAGCAACTTCCATTTTTCCAACATTCCATTTTTTTTTTTTTCCTATTTCTCCTCTTCATTCCACTAAAAGCAGAAAAATGGGACATGGCTGGCTCCAGCTCTTATTCCCATATGCTACTATTTGTACCACTTAACTGCTTTCAGCTTATGGAGATTCCTGACCTACATTTAAACTCTTCTTTTTCTGACAGCATCCACCATTTTTGTAGAACTCCATTTGAGATCTGACCACTTTCCATGACTTCATACCTTTCTGCAAAGCTTTTTTTCATCTGGTTTGGAAACTTAAGTAGAAATTTAATTACCAAGTTCTTTAAGAAATGTAGGCAGTTTTCAGTGTGGTAGGAAGCAAAAATACCTGTCCACAATGCGTGAACACTGAAGAAAAGCATGTGATATAATCAAGGTAACACTCAATTTTTTACTTGACTGCTTCAAGATACCATCCCATACAGTTCATCTGGAGATTGGATACTCCCATTTCGGAATTATGTGCAAGATCACTGCTAACCAGATGAAGCCATCTCTCCCAATCTTTGCAGCTAGTTAGTTACACTCATCTGAGTACTACACATCTGAATTTGCATGTCTTGTCTGAATCAGTCTATCCCATCCTTTATAGCTTCTGAAGTAAAGTCTAAGTGCAGTATACAGTGCCCATAAAAAACTCCAAGCTCCAAGAGAGAGACACTGCTGCATTAAAGTGGTTGGACTTTGGTTTGTTGGGTTTAATTCCAGCAAGTGATAACCTTTCATAGGTAGCTCATGTATTCATAGTAGCAGCATCAAGACTGAGCAAGCGCTTAAAGTCATTTTAGAAAGGTATTGCAGAAAGTTAGACCATTTTATTTTAGTATGTATGTGAGTAATCCCTGTCAAGATATACTCTGAGGAAGTGTGCTCAGTGTTGACTTACATACGTTGTAGAGGGTGTCTGGCTGATGGTATCTGCCCCACAACAGAGGTACTTTCTAAAGACAGACAGCCTCCTTCTCTTTCACTTCTCAGAAGAATGAAAAAGAGCTTACTTGTTTACAGCCACAAGAGTCAGCAGCAAGAAAACAGTTCTCCTTCACATGTACAAAGCAGATAATCTAGATCTAATGCAAGATTCAAGACTCTTGAAAAAGCAAGCTACATTCTAGTAACACCAGGTTACTTGAGTAAGATCCTGCTCAAATACAGAAAACCAAGCTATTTGTGCTTTTCTGTATATCAAGTGCAAAGAACATTCTCAGTATCTTTGTCAAAGATGCTTTTTCCTTGAACTGTTGTATTTTGTCTGCTAACAATGAACAGCTGAAGTCTTATGTTAATCAGTCTAAACAATTCATGTTTTCACCTCTGTCTAGTCTTCAACCAGCTTCCCTGACTTCAAAAAGCTATACTTTTGTCCAATTATATAACGATACCCTGCAAAACACAGGTTTTAAGTTTCATGAAGTCCAACCAAACCACAGCTAAGACAGGAAGGTTTCCAATGAGTATTTTTTGTTGTAGCTTAAGAAAAGTAACTTGAGATTTTAAAAAATATTTCACTAATAGCAACCAGAGCCTTTTTAGTAGTACAAAATTGTAGACTTCTTTATCCCCACCTAAGTTTTCAGTAGTAATAGTTTTAATTCTGCAAGAGACTTAAAAGCTAGCATCAACATGGCTTCATTAGTTTTGTAATTGCCAGAAGTCACATGGGATGGCCCTACCACACAACACACTAGAAGCTATTTAGCTGCAGGCAGAAAGGTACATTCTACACACTGCTTCAGCTAAGTCCAGTTGAAGTTGGGCTGTTTGGGGTTTTATTTGAGGAGATGGAAAAAAATAAATTTGATTTAAAAAACCTGAAACTCCTGTTCTGAGGAGATTCCACTCTTGAACATCAAGACTTGCCAATTCCACTCTTCATATCAATATTGTATCACAAGGCTGATTGTCAGATACCAGTGTTAGATCAAACTGATCTGGTTTTCAACTTTGTCACAGCTCACAGTTGTTAGATATATGAAAGTTAACAGTGTTGCTACATGTAGACAATTACACATTTTAGATTCACACCAAAGCTCTGCACAGCCAAGAAATTTTATCTTCACTAGCATGAACAGACCACCTTTCTCCATCATGCATACAAACACATCAGAAGAGCACAGCAATGGTAGTCTAAGAAAAAGTATCTACACCACAGTTAAGGCAAAAAGGGAGAAAATGCACCAGGATCAGTCTGTATCAAAGCCATCTATTATTTCAGAGAGAATAAAAATCACATTGAAGACAGCACACTCCTCTTACACAGACTAATTCATTACTACTACTTCTTTTGTGTATCAGAACATACCCACACCATTCAGTGCATTCATATGCAATACTAAATCTACCTTTCAGAAAAAGGAAGGCCAAGAATATTCTACTTTGTCATAGACATCACCTTTACTGTTTTTCCAAGCATGACAACTTAAGTAAAAAAAGTCAGAGCACAAAACATTTTGAAGTTTCAGCTACCACCATTTGTGTTCTTTTGTGATAGTAGTTTACACATTTTTTCTGAAAACCCTCCTCCTGAAACTTAAGTGGGCTTTTCCAAAACACATTACAGGAGAAAGAGCAAGTTGGGAATAAGTTCAATTCTGCCTAGAATCCCCAAAGTTACAGCTACATCTGGCAAGTCTCACATCTTCAATTTAATCACTCCAAATCAGAAGTTCTAGTTAATGCCAATTAATTGTTCACTCGAGCCCTGGAGGGAAAAAAAATATGCTCATGAATAGTTCATAATGCTGTCTTTGGAAACAAATGTATTAAAGCAGCTAAAGAATTTCCCATGCATCTGGTTTACTGGCTAGCAGATAGATGAGGGCTAAAGTTGCTTTGACTTTCTGGGGATCTTCTGAGAGGACAAACTAACTGCAGAGGGCAAGGTATGGTTGCATGCACCAACTGTTTTAGCTGGGAGTCAAACACCTCAATGTTAAACAGCAGTCTACAGAAGCATTCTCTTCCAGTACAGGGATACTCTAAATACTGCTTCTTGCCAGAAATGGATTAAAGAATTGCTGTAGCTATGGATGTACCCAAAACGAAGCTGTTTTCAGGTAGGGGAATAGAATGAGCAATTTAACAGTGCACATGAAAAGCTTGCATCTTTCACTGACTTATTCACTTCACAATCACTGACAAGACTGATGTACATATTTCTGCACCTGCAACTGTAAAAGCAGATAAAATATTTAATATGTAATTTACAATGTATTTTATCAGCTTGGCATACAGATGAACAGAATATATCAAAGTAGTTGAGTTATAGGCTTGTGGAGGCCCTGCAAAAATATTAATTCAGATATCTGCTACTTTAAAAAAAATCAATTTGCATTTTAGAAGTGATACAATTCCATCTACCACAAAATACAAAGAGCTGCAAAAATGTATACCATTCCAACAACAATGTATATAAGTTATTAAATAATGATCTGATTTAAAAGAATATAAATGAAGCCTTTAAGTAGGTCTTTTCTACATGCATATTATTCCTCATTAAAGAAAAATATGTAAAAAGGCCATTGGTAATTGCTTTGTTAACCACTGTAGAAAATGCCAATTCTCTGGTCACAGATGCCACTAGTTTAGCACTTAAGGTCTCTGCAGTGTTACATGTGATTATTTTTAAATATTGTTAATTCTATTACTCCATTGGTAAAGAATGTGTGACTTGGAATATGGCAGTCTTCATACTGAGAGGGCAGCGATGCACAGTTTTATAATTATCCAGAAGAACAGCACCCTCCACTGCTCTGTACTTGTGGCTCATCATCAATGATCTGTACACCTCGCCTTGCTATTCCTGACTGACTGGAGCCATTGCCTCTTGCTCTTTCATCCACTTGAGCAGTTTCTATCATTCCTGTAAAGAACAAAGTGTATTAGATGACATTCCACTGCATTTTTATATTAACACTCTGCTATTTTAATCTATCTGAACTATATGCAGATACAAAAGGAAGAGTGGTTCTCCTACTTGTTATGCAGAACTAAGTACTCAGGTATCATATGGCATAGCTGCAAGAACAGATTAAAACTTTTTTCTAACGTACCCAACATACAGGAGCTGCTGGTAACTAAGGGAGACCTTAGAGAACCCCAGGTGTCCTGGAGTTAGCAGCTTCAAAAGCTAGATTTACCCAACCATATCATTAACACCATCAGAAAAACCAAACAAACAAGAAACTCTACGCTCCCAAAAAATCCCCCCCCAAACACCCCCACCCAGCTACCTCTTCAGAAATGCAGGAGACCTTCTCCTTAAATTCTTTTATCACAGAAATACAACTAACAGGATGATTTGCTTCTGTTGCATTTTCATCCCACATACTGTTGGTTTAGATTCCTGTGTAAAATTTGTGTCATTACAGACAAGACATTTTTGGAGTACAGCATGAATTTGCAATATTGTAAGCATCCATACATCAAGCTTCCAGAGCTGTTACAGTACACATGTGGCTTGAAGCACACTGAAATGAAGTCAGTTCTATGAAGTAGTTTACACTAAAGCTTTTCTATATGGCCTGAAAAGCATTTCTGAAACATTTTATGAATGAGCTCCTTACCAGCAAACTACATAATACTTACTTTTGCAAAGGTCAAGAAACAGTTCTTCAATTCCTTTGTTCTGTTTAGCTGACGTATGATAATGTTTCGCTCCAACAGATTCAGCGTACCTGTAGAAATGCAGATATGGTGCTTCATTGTAGTAAAGGAATCCATCTTACTAAGCCACTTTACATGAAGGAATAAGATGATCACAAGAGGTTTTATTCTGACTTCAGAGTTAATCTACACATGCTTATTTAACACAAAAAAAAGAGTTACGTGTTGAAAACTGCCAGGACTAATGCAACACACTAGATGAAATTACAGAAGTTTCATGTCTAATAATGGATTTAAACTGCAAATGTTGACTTTAATTACATACAACTCTCAAGCTACAGTTTGGTCAGCCAGGACACCCTGCGACTCAGATACTAACAGAACACTCAACAACTGGCAGGCATAAGCCAGCAATGCCTAGCTGACTGCTATGTTAACAGCATCATAAGTTTATTACTCCAGCATAATTCTGCAATGACTGTTTCTATTAGTATATAGGTGTGACTTACATTTCTGCTTCTTGCACTGAAACATGTCTCTCTTTTTCCAAGTCTATTTTGTTACCTGTAGGAAACAAGTTAATCTTAAGTCTTTGTACTCTAAAATTACCCAAAAAAGAAAGCAGACATGTAATCACAGTAACTCCATTTTCTCAAGCTGTCCCACTAAAGACCAGCTCTTACATAGGTCTCAATTTCAAGGACAATATGATTCCAGAATCTCCTTTCACACAAGCATTTACAGGCAATGAAATGCTACTTCTGTAGAGAGATCAGGACAGCTAAATGGCTCCATGCAAGACACTCAATTCAGCCTTTCGTTTTTTTCTTTTTTTAAAATTTATTAGCACCTTCCATATGGTGCAGAAGTAATTTCTGTAGAACATCCACATTATCTAACCTCATGAAAAAGTGTTTTAATAATTAGATCAGATTTAAATCTAAACCCAGCATTTCTGTTGCATTCCATTTGCATTGAAACATCCAAGCTTTAAGACTCACTCCAACCTGCAAGCACTTAATTATCAAAACAGACAAGCACCTAGTTTATGCCACTGAGAAAAGCAATGAGTTTGAGTACTTGAAAGAAGGATAATACACATTTTTCATTAAACTACAGTCTGCAGGTGTCTGTACCATGCACTTCTGAAAGTGTATAATTAAACACCTTATTTTTTCAAACTCTTACTTTCCTCAATGTGATCTCCTGAAACTTTTAGCTCCAGTTCAATTTTAAATATCTAACATAAGCTTTACCCCTTCACATGTACCAGCTGTCAAAGCAGCTTTTGGAAGATGCTGTTAATCAAAAGAGATGTTTCCAATTCAGTCATGTTGAAAAAGACTTACCTACTATACATAAACAGATTTCATTTCCCAACATTTTTCTTAATTCCTTAACCCAGTTTTTTACCTGCAAAAAGAACAGAGATAAGTTTGTTTTCACTTGATATATTATTAACTTAGGCAATGTGGACCCTTCCCATTTCCTTCGTTAGAGCAACACAGATGGAAAAACATTTTTTAGATAGCTACACATGGCTCTTGTTCAGCAGGTTCTACTTCACAGATGAAATTAAGAGCAAAATGACTTAGATAAAATAGTTCAATTACTCCACAAATACAACTCAGCAAACTCAATATAACAAGTTCACTGCATGAGGCATCTTAGGTGAGACATGAGATCTTTTATCAACAGGCACTTACTGACAGATCACATATGGTACTTTAGAAGTAGAGGCACCTGAATTGAGTTTTCTAGGCTGGATCATAACAGATATTTGTTTCCTGAGGTCACAGATGGGACAAGCATGTTGAGTCAGCCAATGGTAATGTATCTGTTATCAAATCTGTTGTCATGCTTTGAAAGCTGTATGATCACTGCATTGACTTAAGAACTGCTACTTTAAGGGAATAATTGTGAAGAGCGGCAATCACTTCAAGAATCTAAAAATAAGTTAGGCTACATGATACAGTAGTACTTCTGCAGTAACTTCTGTAAATCAGCCTTCTCTTTTTTTCTGCACACTTAAGTGTTTTGGTATCACACAGTTTTACTAAGTATGGCTCAGCATGAAAGGCACAAGTTGAAGTGGTATACACAAGTCATCACCATTCTGCAGATGGGGGCAAGTGTTTAACTGCTGTCACAAGTGCTTTACTTGCCCTACACCAGACTATTTAAATTAGTTAAGCTGTTGTGGAACTGTACCCTTACTCTATTGCTGCTAACCCAAGCTTTGTCCATACAACCACAATTTCCTACTTCTCTCTACATGAAAATCAACCGGTTTTGCCAAAAGCTAGTCAGAGACAAATTTGCTCAGAAAAGAATGTCACCAGTTTTCAGTTCAAACATCCTACAGAGTGGTAGCACAGATTGACACAGAGTGGAAAAAACTCACCTGACCAAACTGATCAACTAATACACCATAAAATAACTAGCCATCAAATTGCATGTTTTGATGAGGATTTGAAGAACAAACAACTTATCACAGAGAAAGTAATGTCTCCACTATCATGTGGTGCAATTTCAGAGTTCTCAGATCTGTAAAAGGTCATGTCACTTAGTATATTTCAGTAATTTGGTTTATACAGTAAAGATCAGTATGGCATACCACAACAACAGTACAGGTTTATGTTTATAGCCTGTCACAGGTAACTTACACAGCTACATCACAGATTATTCTGGATTGGAAGGGACTCACAAGAATCATGAATTGCAACTCTTAAATGAATGCCCCATACAGGGATCAAAAGCACAACTTTGGCATTATTAGCACTGTGCTCTGAGAAACTGAGCTAATTCTTTGGTGTTCTTTGAATAACCTGATAGCAGGAAAGTCAGTTTTCAAAAGAATATTAATAAGCTGTATACTCCATTACATGATCTACATTTGCAAATATAATATATATTGCTGAAAACAGAAGACTTCTGTTTAGACATATCAAAGATTATCTTTCAACTAGTTTACAGTTTAGATGTAAAAGCTGCCCAGTACCTTTTGAAAAGAGTCTTCATCTGTTATATCATAAACTAGAATAGCGCCATTAGAGTCCCTGTAGTAGATAGGCCCCAATGCATGAAATCTTTCTTGGCCAGCTGTATCCTGCATTAAAAATACACTTGTTAGCATTTAAGACAAAGCAAACAATACTTCAAGGAGCTCCAAATACTTAGGAAATTTTACTTGATTAAGAAGTGCCTAGCACTTGACATATAGCAGCCTAAGTAATTTTCTTTTTTCAGAAGAACATTCTAATTAGCTAAGGGGGAAAAAATAATATGTAAACATACCCATATTGCAAGGTTTACTCTTTTTCCACCAATATTTAGCTTCTTTGTAAGAAAAGATGCCTGGAAAGCAAAACAGATTGGAGTTAAGTTTTACACACCACAGACATAATTTGACTTCAAATTAATTTATTAATAAAGCATCAGAAACAATAAAGACAAATGTCCAGATTGAAAGACTCCGTAAGCAAGAAGGCTAAGTCAATACTAAGCCAGTTAGTGACTGCACTACAGTTTGCCAGCAGTCTATTCTAAATAAATTTGGGTTAAGCCAATTATTAACTACATCTTTTTGCTGTTGTTTTGAATGATTTGGGAAGGATGAGCTGTGTGGAAAGAATCTAAATTCACAACACTGATAAGTCTAAGCCAAACTCAAAGCATTTCACAAGGGTACTGTGAGGTCAGGGTAGGAACCAGCCTAACAGGATTTTTAATCTGCAGTAATTAGGCAAAGTAGTTCACTATTAGTAAGATACTAGAACCATGAACCATTGTTTTAATTTATCACTAAATATCTTGTACCATTAGTATTTCACAAGTTTCCTTGAAACTTTTTCCTTTTTTTTGCTGAAGTGAGGCACAACTCACCCCCATCTGTTTTTTGGTTCTGTGTTTTTGTTTGATCTGAAAAGCCCCAGAATAAGCATACAAACTGCTTTAGAATTCCACTACTTTAACTTCTGGAAATGTTTTACAGGACCAGAGCACATTGCAAGTTTAATCTAATTTCAGTAACTTGAGTAGGTCTGGTTTCCTCCAAACTTGCATGATTCACATTTTCAAACCCCACCTCTGTTACTAAGTCTGTAATTTGGCAGCTCAAAAGGGAATATAATTTAATACAAGTTTAATGGAACAGAACAAGGTCTCAAGGTGTTGATGTATTAGGAACCTGCTCCCCTCATTCAAAGGACTAACAATAACATGTTATATCAAACAATTCAGTTGCCAAGGGCTAACTTTAGTCTTCTGCCTTAAATTATAGTCAGTTTTCCTTTCAGTTTTACCTCAATTTGCATTTGGGTTCAAACAAGTTCTCAGTGGTATTTTATGATACATTCATCACAGATTACTTTAGGCTGGATTGTAGCAGCTCAAGAGGAGCTCCCTGTACGAGCACTGACCAATCACAGAACCAAGAATCACATGTGTGGAAAATGTCATGGGCCAGACAAGCTGCTTGAACCAGCCTTCTGCTTAACTACACAAGCAAGCAGAATGCACACAGTAGACAACAGTTCAATGTACACCAGCCTAAACTGCTGCCAAAGTGCCTTTCTGGAGTGCTGCCTGTATTAAACTTGTCCAACAATCAGTTACTAGAGCGGCCCCTGCTCTTCAGCTACTTCCCTGGCATCTGTATGACCCAAGATGAGATGATTAAAGGAAACCTTTTCATCTTTAAGTTGTACCTTCCCGCAAACCTTTCCACAAAGTCTGATAAACAGAACAGAGGGAGAGAGAACAGACCAGAAGAAAAGCACTCAGACACTTTCCAAGAGCAGATAGCAAAGAACTGATCACTACAACCCTTGTGTTCAACACAACTGAAGCACGACCACTACACTACCCTCTTAGTCTACAGTGAGGGGACATAAGTGAAAAGTCTGGAAAAACTTCCAGACAACGTTAAATAGATTTGACCCTCTAGCCAACCTGTAACAAACAGCTTAACAGAAGAGTAGCAAATCTTCAACATTAGAAAACTTTTCATTCTTTAATTAAAAACTCTACAGAAAGCAGCTGATGGCTTTCAAACAGCTGTCCCTGAGAATTAACTCATCAGTAGTCTTCATCATTTGTTGTATTACACCACAGTTTAAGAGCCAAAAGCTTGGAGGCAACTTCAGAAGTTTTAACTCACCTACACTTGGGCCACGTGGAGAGAAGCTGTTGTTAGGCACAATAAATCAAGATTATCTGACAATATTTTATTGATCTGCTGTACTACAGTACTCAATATTCTACTGCAAATCTCAAAGGAAAAGCTCTTCTGAGCAATGTTTGTCATAAAACCAACAATCCAAACCTGCTAAGTTAATGTGAATTCCACACAAGTGTTTGAGAATCAATTTCTGAGCAGAAAAATCTTTCACAGAAAGGGGATTTATATTTGAAAACACAGAGGACTCAGTATCCATAAAGTTATATCATTGTAGCTGTAGATAATGAACCAATTAATAGCACAAGTATATCTCCTATCTGACAGAGCAAAAAATAAAGTAGGTTTATCTACATAGGTAAGTTTTGCTTCAGTATAATCTGTCCTTGAGGTACTATGGCTTTTACTGTCTTTTATCACTCATATATATTTCAATTTTTTATATACCCCAGCACTAGAAAACTCCTACATGCAAGTAAGGCTTTTTAGTATCGCAAAAACATCCATAACCACAGGAGACTGTGGCAAGGATATTCAGCACTGGGCTATCGTACTTCTCGCTGTATTAAAACTTGATGAATTTGTAATGATTAAGTTTTAGTCTATCAAAACTCTTAGGCCTGTAATCAAAAAAGGAGAGACAGTATCCTCTATCAGATCCCTGATTACAAGCAGATTTGTCTGATAATAAGATTGGAACCTAGTATTTGAAGCAGCCATGGTTAGTAATGAGCAGAAAGCTTCGTGAACATGCTGGAGGAAACCATCAATATAATATTACAGATGTAATGCTTCTTTATTTTGTTCATATACTTGAAGAATACAGTTATCAGGCTCTGCTCGTGAATTAGTAGGTATGGGTAAGTTTGGCACATTTATCATCAATAAAACATTTTACAGCCACAGTAGCAAACATGCCAAAGACAAATCAACTAACATCTTTTAACCTTTCAACACACACATTCCCCTCCCCAGCCATTCTGAGGTTAGTGAGGAAAGGGGGGAAAAAAAAGCCAATCAAATGAACAGCAGGACTATGACATTTTTAGAAATTTGGGAAAACCCAACACATAAGAAAGAGCCTTAACTTCTGTTTTGAGATAGTTTAGCATAAAAGTCAGTTGCCAAGATTTTAAAGTTTGCCAAATTTCAAAGTCAAAGCCTTTGACAACCTACAGGGCATTAGGTAATTACACATAGAAAAAGCTTCAACATTTTCTCTAATCTCTCAAAAATTTACTGAATTGAATACTGCAAGTCTGAGTTGTGACTCAATTCACAATCAGTAGCTCTTTCCATATTTTAATTACTATGACAGTTCATTTTTGCTAGGACTTTCAAAAACTCACAAATATACAGGACCAAAGTTAATTTGAAGATAAGTAACTTCAAACAACTCTTTGAAGCTTCTAATTTTCATATTTTGACTCTACTGTCTTATGACTGGTCTGAAGAACACTTACACACTTAGAAAAGAATAATGCAATTATAAGAGCTAAAATTCCAATCTTTTGATGTGGCTGTAGGAAATATGTTCTTTCTTTTAATTCTTTCTTCTATGAGCTCAGTTTCACATGCCCACTAGGCCTTGTTAGGAGCTGATAAAGGGGCTTGAGTAGAACACAAGGAAAACACAGCTGGAAGAGATTCTCCTGAAAGTCACTGAACAAAAACAGGTGTCTGGCACCTGCCCTTGAGTGCTTCATGTTCAACAGAAGCAGGTCAGGCATACAAATGCTGTACATAGCACTGAACTTCCTTACGTTGTCTTCCACTCACTCCCGGTTATCTTGATAGCCAAGACAGCTGTTCTAGGTTATGCAAGTCCATCAAAGCAATCAAGAACTCTACAATTACAACCACATCAGCAGCTCTCTCAGGCTGGATATTCTGCAATCCTCCACATTTAAGAGAGCAGTATTCAGAAGTTGTATTTATCCTGAGTAATTAAATAATAAAAAGTATTTACCCAATTAAAAAAACCTATAGTTTGACAGTAAGTTTATTATTGGAGTAATTCCAGCACAGTTCACTTGATATCAATTTATATCTTCTAATTATTCTATCAAGATGAGAGCACTGACTTCAATATTTCAAACAATGGGAACCAATTCTAACTGTCCTGCCAGGTCTGACAACAGGTTATGAATTACGCTAACTGTGTGCAAAACCCACTACTTTTCCTGCATCAGCTTTTCCACAATGTTCTAACTAGATGTTTTCTTCTGTGAATCAGTAACTACCTTAACTTCAACCTGCAGGCCACCAATATCTTAAGTACATCACTTGATACTAACATAACTACACCAACACATTCCAGCAGCCTACTAAATCAGAGGAGGTTCCAGGGCACTCCAGTCAGCATTGAGAGAAGAGGGGTGTGGAGAGAGGAGAAGCTGTTCCCTTTTAGTTGAAGTCTTCCGTTACTAGCACAAAAGAAACTTTCCTATTTGGGTATATAAAGAAGAACTTCACAGTAGAATAACATCACTAAATGAAGTTTCCAGAAGGCTACAATCTCACCACCCTTTTTGTTGCAAACAAACTGGAATAAAGCACTACACAATATTTTCTTTAAGTTAGAGAATATTGTGGATGGAGAGCCTCTTGTCTCAACATCTAGTGATCTTTTCATATGATTCATCATTGTCACTACTCTGCTGGACCAGGAGCAAAGTATTTTTCTAACTTCAGCTTTATTGGAACAAAAAGGAATTTGGTGCAATACTTTGAACTGTTGCCATGAAACAAAGAAACCTTATCAGATTAAGCCTTTTACCTTAAAAAAACCCCAAAGGACGCTTTGCAAATATGTTATTTCATTGCTTCATTACTTCAGATAACTTAAGAATAAGATGAAGAGAAACTAGGGTATCTTCTAAGTTAATAGTGGAAGAACTTACTTCAATTTTGTTCTAGAACTGTAAGATGTAGGGAAATAAAAATAATAATGATAATACTAAACATGTGCACAGTAAGATTCAACAGCAACTGACATCATATTTTACAATCAGCGAGATGCATATGTGGTCAAGGAGGCTTAGAACAGAAAAGCAAACAACTTGATAAAACAACGTGCAGTCAGTTAAAAGACACAGGCAGCAATCACAAACCTGGTTATGGTGGAGAAACAAAACCTCAGTAGCAACTGAGAGCACATGCTTCTACTCCTCAACACACCCCTCTCTAGACAGTCAAAACTAAAAGCTCTGGAGCCACACTATTTACATTTTCCTATCAGCATTTTGGAGCAATTTAAAAGTGCGGTTTATGATATTTGTGACCCAAGTCTGTATTCGAGCCCACCTTTTGCTTATAATTTTAGGTTTTTCACTACAAATTTAAAGAACAAAAAACCCCAAACAAACGTAAGCTTCAACACATAATCTACTTGGACCTACTCTTAAAACATGGGATATAAGAATTTAGCTACACACGATCATTTTGATGCACTTGAACTGATTGTTGGCTCAATTCTACACTTCTGTTGCACCTCTAACACCTACAAGCTACCAGGCATCTCTGTAACATCCTACGTATCAATTACCTCTGTGGCACAACAGCTACAACTAGCTTCCTATAAATACCTTGCCTAGTAAACCTACCAACAGATTATCCCAAAAGCTGAGCACAAATACAGCATAACAAAGTCTAAACCATATTATTTTTACCTCTTCACAGCAAAAATGGAGCTACATTATCTGGTTATGAAACATTCCCTGTATTGGTTCCAGTGCATCTATAATGCTGCTTTAGTTTTAAGGGAAAGTTTCACTATTACTTACTTCTGAAATACACAACTCAACAAGTTGCCCCTAAATGCATGGGAACAGCACATAACTATCTTAAAGCTTTTTTTTTTTTTTTTTGACATCACCTACTATCTCTTCTGTACTTCAAGAAACTCAAAATTGGTTCAAAACTCACTACTGGTCCATCAAGTGGCAGAGTTCGTTTCTTTATTAAAAAAAAAATTAATAGTGGCATACATTGAATCCACATTTCCACCTATGCAAGCTAACATCCTAAAAGACTTAACACACCACTCACAATACAAACTTCAAAACACGTTTTCTGAGACCACGTACAGTACAAGTAGTTTATTCTGTACCATGCCATCCATCTCTAACTAGGGGGTCATGAAAAAACCCATTACTTTCAAGCAGGCACCCTTGCTACATTTCATCAGTGGAACATCACTTTGTAGATCTCTATAAATTAGCAGACAGTACTACTGAGAATCCAGCCAAAATTCAGGGAGCTGCCGTGACAAGCAGTTAAGCTTTAAGAATCTTTCCCCTTATAAAATCAAAAGCCTTAATCTCATAAACCATTTCGTGAAAGCTGTTCTCCTTAAACGGTAACGTTTAGATCGTGTTAGGATTTGAGAACATGAGGAAGACTGTGATTAACAGAAACGCAGTACATATGAAACACTTAGTCATCAGTCCACTAAAAATGATTACAATAACATTACTTTTGCATCATACTTTCCAAGATTCAAATGAAGACATTCATATATATAAGTGGAAAAAACGGAGCAGTTAGTACGCTGAATAGAAACGAGGCCTAAACATATTGAAAGCTTAGATCTGAGGCGTGAAAAGAGGGAGAAAAGTGGCTTCCAGTGAACTCGTCAGGGGACAGTCACCATTAGCGAGCGGCGACGGTGACTGCGGCTGCCACTAAGCTGTTAACAAGGCACTCCCAGCAGAGCGAGGAGGTGCGCAAGGTGAGGGGAGAATAACAGCGGGACTCCCCACACCACCACCAACCACCAGCCCGCCCCGGCCCGCACCTGCAGGGTGGTGATGTGCTTATCGTTGAACTTGTTCTCGCAGTAGCGCAGCACCAGCGAGGTTTTCCCCACGCAGCCCTCCCCGAGCAGCACCACCTTGAAGGAGAAGCTGCGGCCCCCGGCCGCCGCGCCGGCCCCCGCCGCCATCCGCGCCCCGCCG
>WEKY01026561.1:45938-56754 GCA_013390045.1 Picathartes gymnocephalus | reverse complement strand
CGGGGCCCGTGGAGGGGCGGGGCCCGTGGAGGGGCGGGGCCCGTGGAGGGGCGGGGCCCCGGGCGCGGATCCGGCGCGAGCGCTGCCGCCCGTAAGGCTGTGTCCCCAAATGCCATGTTGGGGTTTCCTCCTGCAGCGCACGCACCGAGCGAGCTGCTCCCCGGGGAAACCGAAAGCCCCTAGCAAACATGATAAACGTCACAGCCACGGATTTGGTGTGGTTTTCGTTTCGGTGAACTAAGCTACACTAGTCTCTAAATGCTTGCAAAATGAAAGTCCGTAATAAAGTACTTTAAAATAGGGATGCGGGAGCAGGTGAGGAAAACGGCACAAGAGAAACGTTCTACCGTTGAGTTCCTTGCCTGCAGGGGTCCAGCAGACTTTCATACACAAGAATTGGATAACCGCCTTGTAAAACTGGGTATCATTCCTCAATTAAAAGCAATCCTCGCAAACAGATCCGAACGACTGCAGCGCAACCTCTCTCTAGCGATCATTTAGTGGTAAGAAAAATAATGCCTATGAAAAGGCTTCATAGTGCAATTTTCTTTTTCTCTGTCAGATCGGATTAATTTTTCTCTGTCAGGTAGTATTAATGCTCTGTTTTATGAGAAAGAATAGAGGAAAGAACAGAGAATGCATCCAGAAGAACAAAGATTGGATTTCCTGAAGTAAGAAGTCACTGAACAGTATTAAATTCACAAATAGAATAGATTGTTTTCATTTCCTCCAGACGTAAATAGAGTAAACCTTTTTAGTAAATAAAGGAAATGGGACAAGGGGAAAAAAATCAATGCAGACACAATCTTCACAAATATATTTTCTTTAAATAAATTTCTAGTTTTATTAGCATGTAAGTGCTTTCAGCAAGTTGCTATGAAAATACTGTCTTGCTGGAAAGAGATGCTGCCTTCTGTCAGTCATGCTTTCTGTGGACAGGCAATAAAACTGACTGGCATGTTAGTTATTCTTTCAGGCTGAATAGAAGAATGAGGCAAAACGCAGCTCGGATTAAGGTTGCCAGAGACAATGGAAATCAGTGCTCATGAGCACAAGCTCCTTGCAGTGCCCACCAGGTTGAGGCTTTCCTGGGTAACTGCTGTAAATGCATCTGCTGAGACACACGGCTATGTGGAGGGCTGTCTTCAAAAACCTTCCTGTTCTTACAGCTTTTTACTGTTTTCAACAAAAACAGGTTCCATGCACATTCTTTATAAAAATATGGGATTGTACTGAAGAATGTGCCTGATTCTTACTTTTCAATTCTTTACATGGAAATGATCCATATACTGTTACATCTGATTTGTTAAAAAGGTACTTTCTGGATGAATTATTTTTTTCAGTAATCCTAAGTATATTACTATGGAGAACACTGTAGTGGAAATAGAGACTATCTTCCAGTGAGAAAGAGAGCTGAAGCTTTGGAAAGGGCTGCACAAGAGACACCTTGTATGAAGTCCATGTGGTGAATGCACCTGGCAGCACAACTGTGAGCACTGTTTTTCTAACAGAGGGCACACCAAAGCAAGACACTGACTGGTTGGGTATTTCTCAAAGAATCCTCTGCCGTGGTGCAGAGTCAAATGAATTTACCACTGACAGTAGACTGCTGCAAGTAACTACAGTATTCCATCATTTCTGTTCTCCTCTCTGGTATGGAATCTGTGATTACTGATTTTGTTGTATGAGAAGTCCTGTACTTTCCAAAATTTCAGCCACTTGTTTTGAATAAAATTAAAAGGCCAATCTGGCTGAGAACAGAAAATTCTGTCAGAGCTACCTGAAGTGTCATGTTTTACTGTAATCTCATACATGACTTTGTAAAATCTGTAGGTTTAATTATCTGTGATTGTTACCAAGTTATTTTAATGGTGTTAATTTAATTTGGGAAGTGTTTGTTTCAGAGAATTTGACAAGAGAATGGCTCTTTTTCCTCCAATTTATTTTGCTTCCCTTTTTACTCAGCTTCCTCAAAACACTTGTACACACCTTCTGTGTTGCTGATTACATCTGCATGAGAAATGCCTTTCAAGATATATTTTATGTTTCATGAGGATACCACAATACTCTGTATGTTATTAAACAAAAACAAATTGTACTACTGTATCCATTGCCATGACCTTTGATCATTTCTGGTAAGACTTTACTCAAGTGTTTTATTTCACAGGTGGTGTCATCTCTAAAAGTGAAAATAATGTGCTTCTCTCAGCTTGCATTGTTAGATCTCCTTACAAAAATATTAAATGTGTTAATTCCACTGTGAACTTAAGTTTATGCAGTAGATGTTAGCGGAGATACTTTAGTTGGTCAAACCTACAACAGAATGAACAGCACCTCCCAAGCCTTGGACAACACACAACTCATTTCTGGAACAATTATATATTGAATATTATAAAGGTCTCAAACCAAGACACAGTTGATTTGCAGATAATGTCAGTCTTACATTTCCATTTTTTCCTTTGGAGAATATTTCTGAGCATAATTTGATGTACTTACAGCAAAATGTTCTGATTTTATTTGATTTGCTTGGAAGAGAATCATATTACAAAATCTCAGCCAAATAATGTACAGTTGTATAAGCTCAACATCCATAAGAGTACAAGATGACCAAAGAAGCAAGAAATCAGAACAGGGAAAAAACCCTACCACAACAACAAAAACCCACTTAAAATGAAGTTAATAATATTGTCAAAAAGAAAGATTCAGGTTCAGAAGACAACGAATAAAGTTGAAGAGCAAAATATATGTGAAAAAGAAAAGAGAAGAGAAAAAAGAAAAAGAAAAAAGAAAAGAAAAGAAAAGAAAAGAAAAGAAAAGAAAAGAAAAGAAAAGAAAAGAAAAGAAAAGAAAAGAAAAGAAAAGAAAAGAAAAGAGAAAAGAGAAAAGTTTGTAAAGCATCTTGACCTGGAGGGACTGTTCTGTGTTTTACCCACTCACTCACTGTTGAGAGACTCCATGTACCCACAGGGATGTACTTGACAGGTTCAATAATGTCCTTGGAGGCTTTGTGCAGCGTGAAATTTGTTTCTGATTTATAGACATAAGTAAAATATAGAACCTGATTTCTACCTAAGAGACAATGCCAGCAAGGAACAAAGTTATTTTTTCTCATAAAGAAAAAGATCGTTATTTTCTAAAAGTTCAGTTCTCCATGTTGAAGCTGAATTGTCTGCAAATGTCATTCCCCCCCCAGGATAAGCAGTCCTGAATTCTTTGCTTGTTTTCATTATGGTTTTCATACACCCACGGCGACATACAGCAATGCTGAATCTCTTCCCCATGCAATCGTGACAGATCCCGCTTCTGACAAGCAGCATGCTGGACGCTTGCTGAGAACAGCAAGCATGCTGCTCTACCAGTCACTGACCCCTTGCTCTTGGCGTTTCCACTTTCAGGAGCAAAGGCAATGTTCCAACTCCAAATGAGAGGCCCTAACTCTCTAAGAGAGGGTAAACAAATGACTTATAAAGGTAATAAAATGTCAGAGTTGCAAAAGACAAAACTTCCCTTCTGCAGAAGTCTGTTTACAATATGTATGCCATAACAATATTAAGAATGAACACATTAAAAAAAAATGCAGAAATGCTCATTTTAAAAATTTGCTGGCAGACCAGGGAAATTTCAGAGGAAGGCAGAACTGGTCAAAATTTAAAAAGTAAAAAGGGGACCCGTGCAATCATAAACTACCAAGATTAATACCAGTCATTGGCAAATCTTATTTAAACAATCATGCCAATGTTTTCAAACACAGAAGCAGGCAGGTTCAAGAACAGACCCGCAGGCCTGTATTCACTTCATGGGATGTATAAGGAATGGAACTTTGCACCAGAATAACTTGCTGCTGAGTGGCACAGCAGGAGATCGGGATGTCAGTGGCACTGTAGACTTCCTCAGACTCTGCTCCAGATGAGAGAGATGTGCAAGCTGATCCCTGGCGAGATCTGGCAGTGTGCTGACTGTGGGCCACAGCAGTAATAGTAACAGAGAAGTTTTTATTTACTGGCTGATAAGCCAGTAGATTTTCCTAGAGGTTTGATAAAGGAATGGGAGCATAGAAAGGAAGTGGGGGTTCCTCAGGGATATCCTAAAACCTACCAGTTTTAGTTCTACTGAGCTTCAGCTAAGCAGTGAGGAGAGCATAGAAATGAGCTGCTGTGACCAAAACTGGCCTCTCTGGAATCATAGAAAGCTTATTTAATCAACTATACATCTTCATCCAACTCATCATCTGTGTAACAGCAACCAGCCTGTCCACAGACTCACTCTTTGGCAATGGTAATTGCGCGTCGCACACAGGCTTGCACAACCTTCTCTACGCACACAAGCCCTGATACGCCCATCTTCACCACGGCAGTCACACCTTCAGCTGTGGGGAGCAGCAGATGATACCACAAAGAAAAGTAATGACACAAAAGAAAGACTAATAATTAAATGAAGCATTCAAATGTTATGTGTGCCAGTCAACAAAATCTAATGGAAAAAAAGGTCTCATCAGAGAAACCTAAGATGATAGTACAGGCTTTGGCTGTTCAAGGGTAAGGTCATAACTGTACTAATTTTTTCAGGTGCTCGACTAGAGTACCCACATGCTAACAAATTGGAAAAAAATTACTTTTTGATGCAATGAAGGACAAATTCATTGCATCAAGAACTGGAGAAGCAGTTCAGAGTAGTTTTTGGTGAGACAGTTGTCTTTGAAAACTGATGTTTCTTTTAAGGCCTTTTGGGTTTCCTAAATGGCCTGTAAAGTAAATACAAAATCAATGCTAAACAAACTTGAAGTGATATGGTACTGTCAGTGTGATAAACAGTGACAAGAATGCGGTATGCAGCAAAAACTGAATAAAAAGCTGTCATCTGAAAAGTAGAAACATTATGAGGAATACAAAAGTGTTACCTCTAGGTCAATGTAAAAAATTAGAGAGTCAAAACCTAGCAGGTATCTGACTGCAGCAAAAGGGCGGAGGTAATTCCTGGGTATGAAACAAGGAAGCAATGAAGAAGTTATTTTATCTCAGTGCATGGCACTGATAAAACTTGTACTGGAATGTGGCACACACTTTAAAAATAGGGCAGAGAGCAGGAAAGGGCTCACTTCGGTCAGCTCATCAGTGTTGTAGCAGGAACAGGTGCAATGAAAGAACTAGTAGCAGGAATCTAAAGCCAGACACGTTCAGATTCAAAACGAAACTAAGTTTTCAAAGCCATGACCAATTACCAAGTGAAGCAAATAATTCCTTACTTTCTGACAGCTTTGTGTGAGGTGTATTGAGTAGCCTGGTGACATGAGTTTGACCAGATACAGATTGTATTTCAGGCAGTCCCCAGGCCCAGGTCACAGGAGATTGACTACCTCTACCAGCACTCATACCTAATAATAATTTTTAACAATTTATTTTTTCGATATTGTATTCATCATATTCACTGCTGAAAAAAGACAGTCAGAATTATTAATGGTCCAAATGAAAACCATATCTCACTAAAATGTAGGGCCTTCAACTAAGACTTCTAAAATTTAGAGGAAAACATGTATTCTAAACATATACTTCATGGGAATGAGTGGAGAAATCCCAAAACTACATTGTATGGTTTAAATTGAAGCAATTTATCCTAAAGTAGCCTTTAAAACAAGGAAAAAAACTTAATAAACCACCTCTAACATTACCATTCAACTCCTACCATTGATATACAATTTATTGCTGCACTCTTAAAATACATAAATTTTACAGACAATTTCCTTTGTGAAGGGTTCCTTGAAGTGTTTTGCTGGACAGATACTGGTGATGAGCAGGTAAACAAATCAGCAACAACAATTACATTGTCAATTATCACCCTTACCCAGTCCTGCATTTTAAAATATTCTATAAAGGACAAGTGACTGGACACCAGGATGATCATGTAAACTCTTAAAGTAAGTGCTTTCCTTTCTGTGACTGAACAAATGGAATGGAATCAGCTAGCCTATTCCTTTCCTTCATAGTTTCTTCTCTTAGAAATTTCTAATTAAAGCCAGTGCTTCTTTTAATTACAGTAAGTAACCCAGTTTCAAGGAAGTCACATAGACAAAACGCAAAGAAGACTTTATCAAGCTAAAGTGCATATTACTTTCAGCAGAATGCTTCCCCTAAAACCAACATCTTGCTGCTTGACCAATGAAATGTTTTCTATTAAAATGTTTGCATTTAGTTGTTAAAAGTGGAGAGCTGTAGTGATAGAAATATTGGTCTCACTTTCTGTCTAGAAAAATGCTTAAGTACATAATGACTCCTGCCCACAACACCTGAAGCAGGTGATGCTCCAAGGCATTATGAGGGGCTGGCAGGGGGGGTTACATCTGTCTTTTCAATTCTGCAGGAAAAAAGAAATCTTTTGCACTGTCGAGAGAATCTGAGCATGGATGGTCCCATGGGGTCCTACATTGCCTGATTAGATTAGGATTACATTTTTGAGAACCGTGTTGTAACAAGCAGCAGCAGGGATGTGTTTCTGGCCAAAGCCTCCACCCGCACCCACCTGTGAGTATGAGCACTACACTGAGTCGCATTGTACCCCTGAACAGGCTGCCCGCCAGCACGGGGCTACTTTTCTGCTTTTCAGCTTTCCTGTCTGAAAAAAATTGGGAATAAACCTATTCTAGGTACTCTTGGGTAGAGTAATAAAATAATCCTGGTGTGCATCTGTCTCTGTTGTGTCCTGATACGGCCTCACACAGGACTGATGCTGTGATTCTGGGGAAGATGCTGATCTGATTTTTTAAGAACTGCCTTCCAATCTAAAGATAAATTCTGCATTAAACTCTCATACATATGAGGGTACCTTAGCATTCCACAGAATCCTTAATGCAAAAGTGGAACTCAGATTTCTGCAATTTTCAGCCCTAACTGCCAGTTTTTGTGGGTTTACATTTCACTTTTCCCTAAACCTGAATGGGAAGGGAGACATTATAGGTCACAGATGACATCAAATAGTAATTTCATATGACTATTTGCACTTGCAAAGAAAAACAATTGCACAAAACAGATCAGTCCTGTGTCCTGCCCAGGACAGTAGACACTGACTTTGTATCTGCTGCTATGAAAAGAGTCGTCGTTCTGTGGTTCCTCTTACTCACAGTCAGGAGCAGAGGGGAGCTACGGACTCCAGTCCAGGAGTTAGGGTGGTAAAACAGAGAAAGAGATAAAGGATACTGGAATTAAACCCAACATGCTCTCTTCAAATAATGGCAGAAAACAATCAGAAGGGGATATTTAACAATTGTAAAAAACCTTTAATGATCACAATTGCAAAAAATGAGGGACAAAAACCCCAAAATGGCATACATGCAGGAGTTATTTTTGCCCATGGCATGGGCACAGACTGATACATATGCATCCATTTTTTGCCACTGGGGAAAAACCTCAAAATATATTATAAAAAACTGTCTTCATTAGAGATAGGAAAGAAAAAAGTAAACCATGTAAGTTTAACATCTAGATTACATTCTTATTTCAGGTGAGTTCTGAACCCAAGCGAGACATTTGTTAATCTACTCCAAACCAAACCTATTTGAATGTAAGTGGTGTATTACTCAAATCTGCAGGCAAATAATGTAAGAATATTTTTGTTCATTTAACTTCAAACTCTACAGAACAATAAATTATATTACGCTTCCTTTTTGTCTTGTGATAAGGGCTTTGGGCACTTTTTACAGTTTGGTTGATGGTGGACTTTTTTTTTTTCTGGCATAGTTTTGCACAAGCTAAATCCAGTCCAGAGCTCCTTGGGTAGACACCATCGAGTGCAAAGTCAGATGCTGACACCTGTGTCTTTGTTTTCTTATAGCACCTACCAAAAGACATAGAGTTTCCAGAATTCAGAAGTGAGTAATGCTCATGCTTCTCATCCCAATGTGTCGTGAATCAGCTCCTTTCACTTTTTCATTTTAAATTATATTAGGATAAGACACTTAAAGGGATGAGACACTTAAAGGAATGAGATGATGCGCATCTGTTGGGAGCACCATAACCAGGGCATTTAGCAGTTTAAGGCAGACTGAAACTGCTGCTGCTTTGTGGGAGCGTTTGGTGGTAGCAGCTTTTGACAGTGGAATGATTTCAGGACTTAGGAAGTCAACAAGTAAAATAATGAAATATCAGGAAAACAAGTAGTAGTGACAAAAAGAGTAGGATGACAGAAGACATTGCTCTTTTAGTACTGGGCTGAACTCTGCCTAAGTCAGTGCACCACGAGCCCTTTACCAAGAAATATCAGACCATAGTTACACAATTTTTTATGATGTCCTTCTATCTTCCCAGCTTTGCAGCTGGGGCTGCAGCTGCAAAGACCTTACAAAAACAGTTACTGAAGATACTAAAGGGTATTAACAAATAAGCACCAGAAGAATTCTTGCTGCTTTCTACTGACGTTTCTTCTAATTGCAGGACACATTCTGGTTTTTTTAAACCGCTGTCATCCTTGCTCATGGTGTGCTCATGGTGTCTAAGACCAACTTGGACAGTGATCACATTGCAGTATTTAATTCTGCTTTATGCTTGTTTGAACAAAGCCACACAAAAGCAGCCACCAGATGAGAGAGGTGCAAACAAGTTATGCAAGGCTTCACAGGTGACTCAGCAGGTCCAGCTAGGTAGCTCCCTGCAAACTGGCAGTTGTTTCCATACTGCTGGTACTCTCCTTTCCTCAGCAATGGGTCAGGCTGGTTCTTCCACATTTCAGTTAATCCAGTCTTCACTTCTTGAATCTCACCTGGACTAGCAAACACTTGTCCTTGCTCTAAAACAGCAAATCCCAGAGCAGCACAGAGCAAGCAATGCTGCTGGGTGGTCTGCTATAGCAGGATACATTTATTATAAAGATATTTTCAAAGTGATAAAGTGTATGACACTTGCTTCATACCATCAGTTAGTCACAAAATGATTCCTGATATGAAAGCATAATGGTGCTCACCTGCTTTCCTGTGCATCTGCCTTATTGTGTTTCAACGAAAATTCTGACATATGAGGATGTGGTAGAGTGCCCATCATCAAAGGTTTTCAAAATGTGATTGAACAGATTGATTATTGCTAGATAATCTCACCAAAGATCCCTTTCCCACAACAGATTGGACCAGATGATCTCTCAAAAGTCATCTCCAACCTGGGCCGTTCTGTGATTCTATGATTTAATTAGTGGTTGTAGTGGGAAGATATTAAAATTGACTTTGTGGGATGCCAATGTTGTAGGAAAGCTGCTGAATATTCCTGGTGGAATTTCTTCACTTGGAATCAAGTTTTGCAGACTTGGAAGTACCCAAGTACAAGCTGCCATTTGCTCAGCAGCTTTGTTTCCACATTTCTGTATTCATCCTTGTTTGGTATTGGCATTAATATTTACTGAGGGTGGCTGCAGGCTTGGGAGTGCTGCAGGGATCCACACAGTCTGAGTGAATTCATGTACCTTCTCTGATTTATGCATTACAGGAGGCCCATAATTGTATCCCAGAGCTGCACCTTATCCCCCAATAAAAGCAGTATTTAAATTTAAAATAATTATCTAGTTATAGCAATAGCCAGAAGCAGAGACTGTAATATACATACAAAGCTTTAAGGGAATGAATTTCCTGTAAAACAGGTTAACTCCCACTTGAAGAAAAGAGACTTAATGGCAATTTAGAATGTTAGATAATGAAATGTAAAGAAAAGGCTGTGTGGGGACCAAAGTACTGCTGGGAGAAATGCAGGGAAAACAGATCCTACTTACAAATCTGAGATGCCCAGTCCTAACAGATTGTAACCTGAATAGTGCCCAAGTTAGTTCTGTAAAATACCAACAGTATTTCATGACATTTCAGCCCTTTATTGTCAGCAAAAGCCAGTCTGCTGAATATCAGCTTGTCCTTAATACACAAGAGAGGTGGTATACCCCCTTTGTTTTTTCCCCTCCTTAATTTGCTGTTGCAGGGAACCATGTAATGATGGACCACTCAAATACAGCATGTGCAAACCCAAGACAATGTGGAGGTGTAACAATAAAACAGAAATTTAAAAAACAGATTCTGCTGACTCTGATACCAGTACACTTCAACAATCATGGCACCAAGTCTGGGTGAGACCTGGCTAAGGATTTCTTGCATGCAATTATGTCAAAATTTTACTTAAACATCTATCACATCTACCAATCAAGCCAAGCATGAAGACCTGTAACTCACAATTGTAACCACTTCAGTTAAAAAGTTTTTGAGTGTATTACCTTGGTCCTGTGGAAATACTGATGCCACTTAATTATGAATGGAAAATCAGTGACAGAGGCGTATACTAAGGGTACCAATGGCTCTGCAGCTAAAGAATAATTCAAGTGTTTAAAGAATGGAATTATATTTGTTAACTGCAGTAACCTATTTTGCAATTCCAAATCTATCAACTTCCTGGTTTTCTCTTAACCGCCACTTTTGATCCTTTTTCTTCTTACTTGCTGCATTTTCTGTCTCTCCAAGTAGCTCTTGGACAGGTTAAGTATCTCTGCCTTGTGAGCCGAGGAACTGCTCTTAGCGACCCACACCAATTTACAGGTAGTTTGTCACATTCTCCAACTTCTTCCCTGTACCTCCTACTCCGGCCTCCACCTTCTCCCAAGCTTGTCAGTTTACAGCTACTAAGTGGTTAAATGTAACAATATTTGCATAAGCTGTACTCAGTATACCCAAAGTTCACTCCTTCCTTTTCAGAGTTTAAGCGTGCTCAGATCTTCCTCTATACTTGAAACTTATGAGTGGAAATTTCAAAAGCAACTCAAGTGTCATCACTAAGACACAACAAAAAAAAAAAAAAAAAAACCAAAA